>LZPO01035447.1:0-11599 GCA_001675575.1 Neotoma lepida | reverse complement strand
TCTTGTTCAAAACCTTAGCTTGTGCTTCACCTCTGCCTTCATTTGTTACCAGATATCCTATTCTCCTTTCCTCATTACTTGTTGTGCTCATGGCACAACTTTTATACTCTGCAATCAATCTGATGCCCATCTCCATAGATTTACATGTTTCTTCACAATGCTATCTATAATCACAGTCCTTAAATATAAACAACCTCATCTTGTTTTATGGGTCCATAGAGTATGTACCATTTAAAACATCTTTATGGAGTCCTTTGTTTATTTGGCTCATTTACCCCTTTTAAATATAAGCTCAGAAGGATACAGATTCTGTGTATCTACTTATTGTCACATGCATACCAACTCATTGCTTAACAAGTAACTATTTATTAAAGATGAAGAGGTTGGACATGTATGTAGATAGACAGTTGAAACCAAGTGAGATGAACAGTGTGATGGTTTAAATGTAATTGGCCCCCATAATCTCATAGGGAATGGCACTATTAGGAGGTGTAGCTTTGTTGTAGTGGGTATGGCCTTGTTGGAGGAAGTGTGTCACTATTGGGGTAGGCTTTGAGGTTTCTGATGCTCAAGATACTGCCCAGTGTCTGAGTCCACTTCCTGTTGCCTGCAAGAGCTAGGACTCTCAGCTACTCCAGCAACATGTCTGCCTGCACACTGCCATGCTTCCTGTCATGATGATAATGTATTGAACCTCTGAAACTNTAAGTGAGCCACCCCAATTAAATGTTTTCTTTATAAGAGTTGCCATGGTTGTGAAGTCTCTTCACAGCATCAGAAACCGTAAGTAAGACAGAAGTTGGTAACAGTGACTGGGGTATTGCTGTGATAGGACTCACCTTGTTTTTGTTTGGAGTAATATGGGAGTTTGAATTAGAAAAACAGTTGAATACTTTCAGCACTGCTTAATTGGCCATACTAGTAGGAGCATGGAAGGCAGTGGTGTAGGAAGTGATTTGATGAGCTGTGGGGGGCTTGCTCAAGAGGTTACAGAGAAGAATTTTAGTATGTTGCCTAGAGATCATTCTTGTGATATTTTGGTGAAGGACGTGGCTGCTTTTTTGCCCNTATCTGAAGAGTCTGCATGAGGCTAAAGTGAAAAGTTAGATTATTTCTTGGATTAATTCCGTTGGCAGAGAAACTCTCAAAAAAGTCTAGTATAGACTATTTTGTGGTTTTTAGTGGCAACTCTAATGAAGATTTATAGTAAAAAGAGGAGTAAACTGAGCAGGGTAAATTACAAAATATAAATTTTGAGGAAAAGGGCACCAGGAAGTGGAATGGAGCTAAATCCTCTGTTCAAGGAGATAAACAGATTATAAACGGAATAAAGAGAGTGATGACCTCAAGGCAAGATCCTACCCAGCCAAGTTTCTAACTTGTNAAAAGGAACTAAAGAAAATCTTAGAGCTGGGTAGAGCTGTACATGCCTTTAATTCCAGCACTGGGAAGGCAGAGGCTGGCAGATCTCTTGAGTTTGAGACCAGCCTGGTCTTGAGATCAAGTTTCAGGACAGCCAAGCTTGGACAGTGAAGGACAGAAAGCTGGTGAAAATGTAATGGAACAAGGGGGACATGTTCCAGCCCCAATAAGCACCAGAACTTTGCAGCTTCGGTCATGTCGTTCTGGCTTTTGGTATTTGCCTACATGCCTAAAGAAAGTTGCTGAGGCGAGGCATGTGTCAGGGGTGTCCCATGATTGGAGGCTTAGAGATACTACTGCATGAAACTGCAAAGTTGAAGCCTGGATTGCCTTGGAGACCCCTAGATGTTAGAGATGCCAGAGCGATGGGATACCTGCCCAGGAGAGCTGCTAACATGGAATGGAACCAACCCAAAAGAAGGAAATATGTTGCAATCAACAGAGCTGAAGAGTTAGAGATCTGAATAGTTTTTTGACAACAGACATAGAGATACAGAGTTTGGAGTTTGCCCACCTGGTTTTTGGTCTTGCTTTGGTCCAGTATTTTGTTGCTATGCTCCTTTCCCTATATTTTGGAAGAGTAATGCACATCCTGTGCCATTATATGTTGGAAGTATGTGATCTGCTTTTTGATTTTGATTTTACAGGGGATTACAGTTAAGAAATTGTATGACTCTCAGAAAAGAGTTTGAACTTTAGACTTTTAAATAAGTTTGATACTATGAATGACTATGGGGACTTTTGAAGTTGGACTTAATGCATTTTTTAATTATGATATGGCTACAAGCCTTTGGGAGCCAGGGAATGCAATATGATTTGAAAGAAAATGGTCCCCAAAGGAAGTGGCAGTATTAGGAGGTATGGCTTTGTTCAAGTAGGTGTGGCCTTGTTGGAGAAAGTGTATCAGTGTGGGTGCAGGCTCTGATGTCTCCTATGCTCAAGCTACACCCAGTAGCTACATCTCTGACCACTTCCTATGTCCTTTGAGTCAAGATGTAGGACTGTGAGTTACTTCTCCAGGACCATGTCTGCCTATACACTATCATGTTGCACCATGATGATAATGGACTAAATCTCTGAATATGTAAGCCACTCCAATTAACTTTTTTTCCTTTATAAGAGCTGCCATGGTCATGGTATCTCTTCACAGCAATNGAAACTCTGACAGCCACCATTACCCTGTCACTGAGTACTCTCCTGCTTTCAGGCTGCATATTGACAAAGTTGTTACACACAACTTGTCACAAAAATTTAAACCAGATAACCATATTTTTTAATGAAATCTATAAACACAAAAGTAAATGGATCTTAATGGGAGAGTGTATAGATATAAGAATAGCCCTGTCAATATTGACTGCATTGTTTAAGTAATTCTCACAGGTCCTTTAAGTTTTATGATGTCTTAGGTGATTGGGCATGGGTGACTTCAATTTCAATTAAGTTTCTCTGTGATTTATGAAAAAAAACTGAATAGTATTTGCTTATAATTCTTTAAAAACAAAATAATCCAAAGAACATATGTTTGCATTGATGCCTAACTTAGTAAGGATTTTCTATTGCTGTGAAGAAGAAACAACATGACCAGGGCAACTCTTACAAAGAAAACATTAATTGAGGTGGCTTGCTTACAGTTTTAGAGATTTAGTTCATTATTATCATGGTAGGGAGCATGGGGATATACAGGCAGATGTGCTGCTGGAGCTGAGAGTGCTACATCTTGCAGGCAACAGGAAGTCAACTGACTGCCACACTGAGAGAAGCTTGAGCAAAACAACCTCAAAGCCTGTTCCCACAGTGACATACTTCCTCCCTCAAGGCTACACTTCCTAATAGTACACTCTCTTTGGGGGCCATTTTCCTTCAAACCACCACAATGCCTATGTGATTTTTTTTTAACTTGTTACCTTCTAGGAAGTAACAAAATGTCTAATATTCTTTCATTTTATAATTGCCAGTAATTTATGAGGTCNAAAACAATTAATGTAAAAATTCATCATTATTTTGCATACCAAAACGAGGGGTAAGGATGTTATTAAGCCATGTCATCCTATAGATGATAATTCATGTAGTAATGTAACACAGGAAAGTGGCATCAGAGAAGCCATAAATAGTGCTCATGCCCTTGATAATCCTTTTATTCCATGTATTTTGCTTAGATTTTGCATAGCTTTCTGTAAAAAATATTTTTAGTCATCTATCTTTTTTGTGGCTGTTATTTTAATTTATCTCCTATGGCTCAGAATTGAGAGACTCATAGAGTATAAATAAGNAAATATTCTGCAAATACTTCTTGAGAACATATTTGGTCAACATCATTCTGTAAGTGACTCACTCTACTCTATCACAATTGACTGTGTTCATTACTTTTCAAATTCTTAAGCATTTCCTAAATTGTGAGCAAAATAGAATACAGAACTGCTTTTTCATGATCAAATTAAAGTCAACTAACTCTGGGTAAGGTGTACTGGTATACTTGTTGTAATGGTATACTGGAATTTGTTCTTACATTCCAGATAAATGAATTCTACTTGAAAATGTTTGAGCTACTTCTTCTGGAAATGTAGATACTATAGATGTATGTTTTTATGTATTAGAAAACACATCAAGTAGTATTAATATGTAGTTGGGGCCAGTTTTTGACTATTTAATTAAGAATAGATATTTATCTCCTTGTGACAAAGTACAAAATCACACTGGTTTTTTTTCCTGTGACAGCATTTTTTCTCCTTATTTTAGATTCAAAGAATAAAATGTAAAAACTATCAAAGAATTTTTTTTTTATTTTTAGGAATTAACTTGTAGCATTAATAATATAACANCTGTATTGATTAAAGTTGCTGGATGCATTTTTTTCAAATAGGTAAGAAATTTCCTTCTATTGAAAAAACCTGGAAGGAAGTTTTATTGTTGTTTAATACTTTGATTAAATAAAGAAAAATGAAAACTATTGGTGTTCAAAATCTGTGAACATTTCCCCTATGGAAACAACACNAGATTGATAATAGCAGATGATTAATTTTACAATTCTAGTGTATCTTTAAAATCTTGTTAATAAGTTTGAAAAATCATCCACAGTATCTCCCATTTTTGTATATTAAAGTGACTTCAAAATGTGAATACCATACATCTCAGAGATAGGATTGCTGACTCCCCTATCCTTCTGAATCATTGGTGCAGATACTAATGTCACCAATTTTAAATGACGGATCACTGGATTTCAAAAAATGTTTAATATCTCAACAGAAAAAAATTACTCAATTTCACAAAAAATAAAAAGGAATACACACACACACACACACACACAACATCAGTACACCCATTTTAGAGAACATTATGGAAGCTACTAAAAATGAGATACCATGTCATCCAACTACCCAAAATTTGGTTTATAAACAAATGAAATCAATAAATACATCAAAGACATAACTGCACTCTCATGTTCATTGGGTATTATTCATAATAATCACTTAACTATGGAAAATTTACACTAAAAAGTGTCATATGCGCTTTTATCAGGAGATGAATAAAGTCACATATATATACACATACAACATAGGATATTAATGCCATCTAAAATAAAATTCTGTTATTTGTGACACAATGGATGAAACTGGAAGATAATGTGTTAAGTGAAAGAAGTCAAGCACAGAAAGAAATAATGTATGCTCTCAAACATCTGTGAAAGCTAAAACCCTTGACCTCAAAGAAGGAAGTGCTCTATAGCATGGTAGACTAATTATAAGCTCCAGAAGTCTGTTATATTCTTTATGAAGAACTGAAGGGAAGTCAAGAGCTCCAAACACAGAAATCACAAGTNCAAAAACGAAGCAGGAATACTGATTATGCTGACTAGATCATTGCACACTGTGTACATTTATTGTATTATCATTGTGCCCCACAAGTATGTACAAATATTCTTTTCAAGATAATGCTTAAGTGGAAATTAGTAGTAAATTGGAGGTTGTGTACCAGCTATAATTCTTTTAACTTAACTAAGCCTATGTCTCTAGATTTATAAAACATCTAAATAATGCCTGTGCTGAAGTTTGTGAAGAGGATGTCAAGATCCCAGCTTAATAGTAGGGATAATTCAATGATGTTAAATGACCATCAAATCTTCTCTGTTGGAAAGTCACAGAGCAGAAGCATTTGTTTTCTCTCCTACAGTATCTGTTATCCAGAAGTCACCTATTTGAAAATTAAACCATCTGTCATAGAATCAAGTACAGAATAGGGACTTACATCTAGAAGTTTAATACTCCTGGCATCCTTGTGATTGGCATTATAAATATGTGATCTCTTCTGAATTTTATATGAAAATGCTCATGTGCATTTTTATAGTATCAGATACTTATTTTATTTATTAAAAGGATCTCTGACCAAAATAAGAATAAGAACCCATAACTCTAAGGGGAGGTGGTAAAGAAAAATGAACACATAACGTCTAATGCTATGCTTTCTTACTCTGAAAGNGAAACACATTCATTGAGAGAAAATGTATAATTCAATGATAAATTCAAGATCCTCTAATCTCAACAATAAATGTTCTACTACAATTTCTCTAGTATTTGTAAAAGTGATCTCAAACTTATTATAACCTGTTTTTGACACAATTTAACAAGTAAAGATTTACANTTGAGGTAAAAAGTCACAGAGTGAAAGATCATACCCTTAAGGATATGATCTGGAAGTCCATGGAGGACTAGTGTACTATACAGTNTCTAAAATCTGTTACTCAAAGATTCCTTCCCCCTAAGTAACATTCTGTCTGCTCTAATCTCTAGAACTAATCCTTACCTTAGTGTACAGGGCTTTAGGAAATCTAGCTAAATACCAGAAGCCTCAGGACTCTGGTAAAGTTGCTATTAATCTATCTTGATCTTGTGAGCTTTTCTGAAAGATGTGTGAAAGTAGCTTTCAGAGTACATGCACGCAGGAAGTATTAAAATCATGAAATGATTGATCCCTTATTCCTAATTCTAGTTGCCACCTTGTTTTAAGCACTGAAAAACAAGGATCTATCTTTAAATCACATCCCCATGTTTTTGTAAATGATTGTATTTTATTTATGTATGTGTATATGTCTGTATGGGCACATAAATGCAGTTGCCCACGGGGGCCTGAAGAGGGGATCTGATTCCCTGGAGCTGGAGTTCCAAGAGATTGTGAGCTGTCTACCATAGTTGATGAGAACAATCTCTTGAGCTCTTAACCATGGAGCTGTCTCTCTTTTTAGTAGTCTACAGTGTAAGTTTCCCATAGAATCTGTAAAAGGAGTCTCAGAGTCTTAGCTGCTTAAACAATAATGTAGTTATTTTCTTAATGTACTGTGAGGTCAGAGTGTCAATTCAGTTTCACTGGGCTAAATCAAGATATTGTCCTTGACTTTTGAAAACCCTGAGGAGAGATTGATGTGTTCTTGCTTTCTGGAAAAATCCTCCCAAGAGCATCATTATTCTGTATCTCATGGACCATTCTTTGTGTCACTCCAACTTCCTGGTTCTATTGTCACATCCCCTACTATTGACTTTGAGCCTATTGCCTCTTTCATTATAAGAATATTCATGGTTTCATTTGGCTCAGCTACTCAATCTAGGATCCCTATATTAAGACTTTTAACACATTAATAAAGTTCATTTTACCAAACAGTTATCATGCTCATAGGTTTCAGGGAGAAGGAGATGTACAAATTTGAGAAGCTGTTATTCAATCTCAGCTTCCCTCTTCCTCTCATATGGGAACATATAACTTGGTCTAGAACTATATAGTCACTCATCCAATCCACTACCATGAACAGCTCCAGAGTACCTTTGCTCAGTATCTTTTAAAATGAAGTCCTGTTTTGTATCTACTCAATTATTTGTTTAAACAACAGCTGTTCATTTGATTGAATCTCTAACTACTACCTTCCCCTGTCTTTCTGAGAGATCTACTCCTGTGAATGTCTTGTGATCATTTGCTGTAACCTCTTTAATAATACCTGATTATTAGACTATCTTCAGATTTTTGCTATTGAATCTTTCAGGAGAAAAAGGTGCAGGGATGGGCAGGGCACATCAATTCTCTGCTGTTGTGGAAACAGAAACATTACGCTCTCCTGTGGATTACAAGAACACATTTTTCTGAGCTTCACAGAAATCAATCCATGGAGAATTTAATTTCTTGAATTTATAACATGGTTTTCATGAGATTTAGGGCCATAGAATTGAGCTAAATAAAAACTAAAGGTAAATGTGATGCTCTACAAAATGAGATTTTATCGATTCTGAAAGTCCTTTCTCCCTTTTCCATTTTCATTTCTTTTTAATGTAGCTTTAGGGATGATAGTAGACAATTAGCCTTCCTCCTCAGAAATTTCGACTGTATCTTAAGTAAGGATCNACCTTATTTGTTTAGACTTGAAGACAAGTGAAAGTTATCATTTGAGAAAGTAATAAAGGAACAAGAGTTATTTCCTAGATTGTGCATGCATGTTTGTATACCTGTGTGTGTGTATATGTGCATGTGTGTGCATTCATTCACATGTATGCATGTAAGTGTGTGTGTGTGTGTGTGTGTGTGTGTGTGTGTATACACAGAGTGGGGAGTAAGTTGTAGAAACCTTGTAATTTTATCCAGAGAACACCAGAGGAGGCCTTAAATAAAACAAAAACAAAAGCAAACTCTTCAGGTTCTGTGATGGTTTGAAAGAAAATGGCCCAAAAGGGAGTGGCACTATCGAGAGGTATGGCTTTTTTGAAGTAGGTGTGGCCTTGTAGGAGGAATTGTGTCACTGTGGGGATGGGCTTTGAGGTCTCCTATGCTCAAGCTACTCTCAGTGTGGTAGGTAGTTCACTTTGTGTTGCCTATGGATCAAGATGTAAAACTCTCAGCTCCTTCTTTAACACCATGTCTGCCTGCATGCTGCCATGTCCTGCTGTGATGATAATGGATTAAACCTCTTAAACTGTAATCCATCCCAACCAAATTTATAAGAGTTGCCATGGTCATGGTGTCCCTTCACAGCAATACATAGAACCCCTGTCTAAGACAGGTTCCTCAAAGAAGTCCAGCTTTAGTATTTCTCTTGCTCACCCATACCTACATCTCTGGCCCTTTGTGTGTTACTCTTTGTTCCTTCTTTTGAGGCCCACATAATATCTGAGTCTGGCTTCCATAGATAACATTAACAAATGCTNCAAAAGAGGCCTTTGGCTGTGAGTTAGAAATAGCCACCACTTTTTTCTGGTTTTCTTTCATACATACATTTCATGCATATATAAAATACTTGTAATTATAGACATGTTGGTCAATGGATCTATCCCAGCCAACAGGGATAAACTGTTCAAACAGAGTTTTTCTTCAAGTTGCCTCATGGATTCAGTCAGCTGTGCAAAGCCAGCTTGGATACACTCCACTTGTGTTCTCTTCTTCATGGAATAGGCTTAGTGATGCTCTCAAGACATTTAGTTCTGGCAGGACCAGTTTCAGACCAATTCATGTCAGGAATATTTTACTACAAACAGGAAACAGCAGCATAACATCCTTTTCACAGCAAAATTCGGAAGTTAGTCACACTCAGCAAATAGTCAGGGAAGACACTCAGAGACAAGAGTCTTAATTTCACAGTCCTCCAGGCCTAGCTTTCAAGACTATCTTGTGTCTTTTTAAACATTCCAAAAGGTTGTTCTTACCCTTTGTCACTACACTCATGCCCACCAATGAGTGCTCAGCTCTTCTGTCTCTGAGGATATTTTTCTGGTCCCAACTGCTCCCAGCCTCTCCTGCTCAGAGCTCCCCACTGTAGTGCCTCTGCTTTCTGGGCCTGGGACACCTTGTGCATAGTTCATTTTTTTGTCACCACTGGAAGGAAGAAAATATTGCTAAGCTGAAGTGCTGGACTTAGATCCCTGTGAGTCTCCACCTGCAAGTAAAACCTACAGGCTTTTAATTCCATTTTCCTTCCTAATCTCAGGAAATAGAATTNATTTTCAAAAGCCCTATAAAGCAGTAGGCTTTTAAGAGATAGATATTTGATCATAGATCTTCTCTTAGATCAGGTGTTCATACTATCCAGTTGCCAATAGAAACTCAAGAGGTAGTGGCTTGGGGAGATTTAAGTACTTGGAGTACTTTAAGTAGAGATGTCACTACCCCAATAGATTTCCTAATATTTTAATAAAATGAGTATCATGCAAAAGACAGAGGGGTGGGAAATGTCACCCAGACATGAGATTTCTGCTTCATTGATAATAATAAGGCTGAATGTAAAATCAAATCTCATTACCTAATCACAAAAAATAATAATTGGGAGATATTTTTCTATTAAAATTACTGAAAGCTAATAAAAGTTGCAAACAATATAAAAACAAAAACATACTAAACTTGAGTGTTCTTGTTTCAGTGCCCATGTGTTTATATACAATCTATGCTTTCAACAAACAGAAAAATTACCATGCATCTTAATTCCATTTTTTTCAATTTTAGTCAATTAAGGTTCTGAATTGAAATCTTAATCTGTTTCATTACAGTATCCTTCCCCATTTAAAAATGACAGGAACTCACTTTAGGGATGATCTGGCCCAACAGCCTAATCTTACTGATCCACAAATGTGGGTGTTCAGGGTGACTAATTTGCTAAGGTCACAAAACTAACTGGAAGCAGTCATGGGCTTAAATTCTACCTGGCTGATGTCCTGTGTGTATGTATGCTTCCCTCTCACAACTCTGTACTTCTCAGTAGACTTCAGCTACACTGAGGCAGAGTGGCCATTGTAAGCTTCCCAGAGCACTTCGAGAACATAGCTATCTTGATACCCTTCTTTGAAATCTTAAACACTTTCAGGTGGTGAATTACTGCATCATATATTTGCAAAGCAACCTTCTCTCAATCAATATGAAAAGATAATTTTCATAAAAACAAACATCTTGTTTATATATCTTCCTGTTGCTCATTCATTCACTAATTCATTCAGTTATACAATGTAGTGAGCATTGCTTTCCAATCCCTGGAGTGAATATTCAAAGAACAGCAAGAAAATAATGTAGAAGATAGCTACATGGGACAGTGAGACTAAGCAGCAGAGGGTCATCCCATAAAGAATACCACTTTTGCCTGATGCAGCCCAGAAAAGATCTCAGGGAAACAATATCAAATGAGAACTTCAAGTATAAATCTAAAAAAAATAATGAAATCCCAAGTTATGACACACACAGCTTTCTAAAGCAAAAACAAGCATGTAATAATTCATGAAATACTTACCAATATTCTCATGTAGGTCAGCAAAGAGATTCACTTACTCNACTCCTATTTTCATGCCATTCCACTGTTCTCAGAATGATCTTACACTATACATTTCTTTTAATATTTGAAATACATTTGCTGCATTTAATTGTACAAAATCTAATCCATGTGTTTATATGCATATATGTTAAATATAATTATATATATATAAACAAAATACAGATGGAAGGAAAGTATGAATAGTGTTTATCAGTGGGTGGTAAACTATAGCTTTNTCTGTTTTTTATTCTTTGTATGCTTCCCCTGATTCTTGAAAGTAAAATATGCTGCCTTTATGATCATAAACATTGATCTTTTAAAACAAAGTTGTTGATCTACAAGAGTTTGAAGAGGGTAACTGATGCATAGAGGAGCAATCACCAGTGAGCTGTGCATACTCATAGCTGATGAGAAATCTAAATTTTATATAATAGTATTACCCAATTAATGTGAGACAGTATTCCACTTATATGGTATCAAAAGCTTTGCATTGAGAATTCTTAAACATCAGAATACTTCCTTTGCCCTTTCTGCCTTCACAGACGTAAAAGTAACTGTTTCAATAAAACAGTTCTTTAAAACAAACTAAAGGAAAAAGAAGACAACAAGATAGCTTTTATCCTTAAAAAATGACAATTATTTAAGAAAAACTTCAGCCTGGCTGTGTATGAATATTATGAGTAATATAATCCATGGATCAGGGGTATTTACAAGGCCTCATATCAGAAAGTACAAAATTAATTTCCTATGATAAAATATTACTCTCCATATAGTTTTAGCTCAGCTCACAAGTAAACAAGTTCCATTTTATTTATGTCACACCTATGTCACCATATTCTGGTACAAATGCTTTATTGATAAATACAGAAGTAAACCTATATCTCTGTGATGCCCAGCTTTGATAATATTCCTTGT
>LZPO01035446.1:30811-60202 GCA_001675575.1 Neotoma lepida | reverse complement strand
CACCATGTTGGACACTATTCAGTGTACACACACGTGAAAACCAAGGAGCCATCAGGTAGGGACAGAAAGAGCATTTCTTAGGCTTCACACGGGGCATGGCTGGTTTGAGTCCTTCCTATCTAGAGTTGAAAAAACCTTCAGCTCATGTGAAAAGTCATTTAACTATTTCAAAAGGCACTGCTTCAAGACTAGGGCAGAATTNGCTTGTGACTAAAGCCTGCTCTAATCTCACATTTAAAAAAATGAAGACTTGAAAATGAAGAAGTCAGCCCACCTCCAAACAACGTATAACTGTTTACTAGAAGAAAGATTAAGAATCTAAAAAGGGGGCTGGAGAGATGGCTCAGAGGTTAAGAGCACTGGCTGTTCTTCCAGAGGTCCTGAGTTCAATTCCCAGCATCCACATGGTGGCTCACAACCATCTATAATGTGATCTGGCGCCCTCTTCTGGCACGCAGGCACACATGCAGACAGAAAACTGTATATGTAATAAATAAATCTTAAAAAACAAAAACTTGAGAGAAAAAAGAATCTAAAAGGTACACAGATCTATCAGCAAACAAAGTATAATGTGGAGTATCCAGAACTTTAAAATATTAGGAGACAGCAAAGAACCAGGAAGATCTGGTCATGGTGAGGAGATCAACAGAACAATGAAAATACATAATGTGATAGTTAAATTAGACAACAGTATTAGAACATGCATACAAATTATATCTGATGTTCTAAATGGCAGAATAAATCATGAGAAGTAAAGCAGAGACATGAGGGATATAAAAAAGATAAACTTCTAGAGATCAAAAATAAAGTGTCTGAAATAAAGAGTAGTACAAATACCAGGCATAAGAAAAATATTAATAAACACAAATTAAAACTATCTAAAGCTAAAGCAAGAAAGATGATGGGGGCAAAGTCAGTGTGAGCTATAGACAACATTAAGATGGTCAATGTAGATGTAATTNGAACTCCTGAATTGGAACTCCTGAACTTGGAGTGATAAAAAAAAGTTGACAAAATAATACTAACTTTCCCCAAATTTGATGAAAATCATAGAAACCACAGATGCAGGAATCCCTGTGATCCTTAAGCAAAATAAAATACTCCAAGGCATATATAAGAATATGATTCAAGTATGTGATTAAGAAAAGCCTTAAGAAGATAGAATTTTAAACAGCAGAGGAGAAGCCTCCTAAGAGTGGAGTAGCATCTTCAAAGACGGGAAAAGTTTCAAGTTAAAATTCTATTCCCAGTGAAAATGCCTTTCAAGTCTGAATGTGGAATAAAGACTTCATGATATGTACAAAAGCTGAAAAGATTTATTAGCAATAGACTTCAAATAATAGAAAGGTAAAATAAAATCTTTCAAGTGGAAAAAAGACTATTATGAAATAGAAATCCGAAAATACCCAAATTGAAGAAAAGCAGACTGTATGCTTGCATGAGTGAAAACACAATGTTATGATAACTATTGTTTAAACATAATAACGAGGTGCTAGGTACAGACATAAAGAAATCAAATGTGTACTAATCAAAGCACAAAGGGCTGGAGAGGAAACATGAAAACATTACGACAAGTTTGTAATACAGGATGCACTGGATGTTATGGCACAGACTCTGGACATAGCCTCCGAGGAGACAAAGTGCTATCTAGTAAACCCTAAAGCAATAACTACAAAACCAAATAATTTTATCAAATCAGGCAACAGAGGAGATAAACTGAACCTGTAAAATAGGAAAGTGTCCAAGAGGAGAGAATATAGAATATATATACATGTATATTATTCTGAAAATATATAAAATACATTTTCACATATATATAACATTATGAAAATAAATAAGATATATTTTCACATATATATATATATGTATATGAAAAAAGATACCAAAGAAAACCAGAATAAAACAACCTATTGCCTCTGTGAGATGTTTCTTAATATAGTAACACAAGTAGATTGAGGGTGCAAAGGAGGTAAAAGGATATTCTAATTGCAATGTGGTGCAACATNTGAAAAACATCACTCACTATAATTTACGGTGCTAATCAGCTTTTGTCAGCTGGACGCAAACTAGAGTCANCTGTACTGAGGGAACTGCCACTGAGCAGTTGCCTCCATCAGACAGTTGTGTGGGCATGCCCATGGGGACATTTTTTGATTAATGATTGATGAGTAAGTGTCCAGCTCATTGTTGGCAGTGCTACCNTGAGTAGGTGGTCCTNNGTGGTATTAAGAAAATTGGCTGAGCACACCATGAAGAATGAGCCAGTAAGCNGTGTTCCTCCATGGTCTCTGCCTCAGTTTTTACCTTGAGTTCCTGCCTTGGTTCCCCTTGATGATAGATTGTGACCTGTAATTCCAGCCCTTTCCTCCCCAGATTGCTTTTGGTCTGTGTTTTATCACAGCAACAGGAACTAAACTAAAACATTTACCATGCTACAAAGAGTCAAAAAACAACAGCAGCAACAACAAAAACAAAACAACAATGATAGCTTTAACCTGTATAAAAATACTTTAAAAAAATCTGCCGTCTGTGATGACAAATCTCAGTGAAGCAGGAATAGAAGAAAACTTCCTCACCCTGACACAGGATACCTGTGAACAAACTGGACTAGCATTGCATCTGATCATTAAAGAATCAGGAGAGAATAAAAACCAAGAACAAGGAAAGATATTGGTTCTTACTACTCCTGCTTAACAGTGTCCTACAAGTTGTAGCCTGTTCAAACAAGCAAGGAAAATAAGGAAATAAGTAATTGTCAACTTCTGGAGGCACTCCCTGGGAACCCACTGGCCACCCTAGCCAGGGAAACAGGTAGGCAATCTTCAGACCTTCACTCTCTTTCTTCTACTCCAAATCCAATCCCCCAGTCTCATGCCCAGATCTTTAGTAAACTACATGCTGTGGCCTCTCCTCCCTCTTTGCCCCCTAATCTTGGAGGCATACCCTGTTTCCTTCCTGCTGTGGATCACTTTAGCCCTGCCCCCTTATCCCATCTGCATCTGGAAGCGGCAGCTCCNAATACTAAGAAACACACTCTAACTGGAATCCTCAGTGGCCAGAGCTGGAAGAATCTCAGAAGAATTCACTATCAGGCAACCCACTGCCACCACACTCTTCTAAAGACCAGAAAGGGCAACAGAAAGAACTGAACACACACCCAACAAAGACAAGGCCAGATATCATCAGCGAGAATCATCCCAAACCCAGATGCTTAGACACCAGTGTATAAACACAGTCAGTAACAGCTAGGACAATATGTCTCCACTAAAACCCAGCAATCCTACTACAGCAGACCCTGAGAAATCCAATATGGCTGGAGCACCAGAAAAGGACGGCAAAATAGCCCTTATGACTGTCAGATGTCTCTAGAATGGAAATCAATGCACCCCTTAACAAAATCTATGAAAAACTAAACAATGGAATGAAATGAATTGAACAGTTCAAGGCTTGCAAGGAAAAATAGATGCAATAAAGAAAACCCAAACTGAAGGAAAACAGGAAATGAAAAATTTATGAATTTGAACAAGAAACTCAGAGTCAAGCTTCGCCAATAAAATACAAAAGAGTAAAGAAAGAGTATCAGTCACCAAAGACAAGATGAAAGAGTTCTTGGTCAAAGGAGTCCCATAGGAACCCCCAAACAACCCAGGCTATTGTCAAGGCAATTGGTGACACGAACTGACTGTAAGTCCCTATTGCTTAACACAATACCTACACAACTCATTTCCATGAGTTGCTACCATTATCTTGAACAGAGAAACTGATTCTTTGGTTCTTTGCCATGGCCAAAAGAAAAAGCTACAATGTATCATGATTTGGTTAAATANACCAGGTGGCTGGTAGTAAAGAAAATGACATGATAAACTGAATATCTACTCACTTGGCAAAATTTCTACATATGCTTGGAGAGGAGACCATTCTTTATGGACTGACTCCANAGCAATCTCTGCCTTTGTGTCTTGTATGATATCACACCATGTTCTCCTTCTTTCTCTAATCAGAACATNTGTGATTACATTCAAAATATACCTGAAAAAATCCAGAATAATCTCATCTCAGGAGCCTCCATTGAATCTTTAAAGACCGTTTCTAAAGAAGGTAGCAGATGTGCAAGAGAACAGTATCAATAGAGAGCAAGGCCCTTCCAGGTCTGGGAAGGCTGATGAGTCAGGATGTCAAGTGAGACTTCAAGCTTACAAAGATCTTACATATAAAAGNCTTAGTGTGATTCTCAGACCAGATAACTCTGAGTAGGAAAAAGACTAGTTTAAAGGGCTATGCTTTCATTAGATCTTGTGTGTGGGGTAGCTGGAAAGTGGTTTCTCACAAGAAGAGAGTAAAGTGTTAAGGGGACAAAGAATTAAGACAGTTGAGAATTTTTACCTAGAGGAAAGCTTTGACTGATTATTAGCATATGAAAGGGAGTGGAAATGTTTACAAAGAAACTGCCAAGATTGTTGCTAAGAAATCCCAAGTGGTGTCTAGTAATTGTGTGATTATCTGTTAAACTTCAAAACTGTCACTGAGCAGATCCAAACTACCCACCACTAACTTCAAAGTGGACAAAGATGAAACTTGAAAGCACATATTGGAGAAGGACAGCTTCTTCAACAAAAGGAGCAGGGAAATCAAGGTAGCCACACATGGACAATGTCTGTTTTCACCCTACACAGAACCAGCTCCAGATGAATCAGACATCTTAATGGAAGACCTGAAAGTGTTACAGGAAAAAGGAGGGGGAAACACTTCATGATGCNGGCATGTGCATGGACTTTCTGAATGCACCTCCAGTCTCAGGAAATAACGGCAACTGGCAAATGGGATCTCATGGAATTAAAAAGCTTGATCAAGTGAAGAAATGTCCTATAAACATCTGCAAATATTAATATCTAGAATACATAAAAAACATATAAGAAATCAAACAACACAATCCATAAAGGGGCTAATGAGATGAATGGTCAGTTCTCAAAAGATGAAGGACAAATGATCNATAAATATACAAAAAAAGCTCCACTTCACTGGCTATCAGAGAAATGCAAATCAAAACCACATTGAGAAGCCATTTTATCCTCATCAGAATGTCAGTCATTAAGAAAACAACAACAAATGTTAACAATGATATGGACAAAAGGGACCCCTACATATTGCTGGTGGGAAGGTGACCTAATCCAGTCACTATGCAAATTAGTTCGGAAATTCTTCAAAAACTCAAAATATATCTTCCATATGACCCAACTCCATCACTCTGGGTATTTAGCCAAAGGTTCCAAGTGAATGTATCACTAGGCAAGTGCCCATCAGNGTTTACAGCAGTACCATTCACAGTAGGTAAGGTATGGAGACAACCTCGGTGTCCAACAAAAGAGGAGTGACATGAACATGAACGTGTCTAACAGAAGAAAGAGGAATAATACTAACAGAGGGTAAGGAGAAGAAAAATGAGGACAAGGTGGTGGGAAGTAGAGTATGTTCAACATAATAAACATGAAATATATACTTGAGTGAAAGAATAAATCATTATTTTCAAAAGTTTTATTATATAAAAATGTGGGGCCACATTACAAAAGAACAATGGACAAGGAAATTTACCCCCAAAGTGAATAAGAACCTCAAAATCAAATTTAGCTATTCCCATATAGAGGGTTTTAGTGTAACTGCTCCAAAAGATCCCTAACTTCCATGGACTATATATCTTCCTATTCTTTCCATCATCAAAAGNGAATCTTGAATTGTCACTCTTCTTAATAATCTTCATTACTTTGTATTTTGTATTTTTATTTTGGGGACAGAAATGGGCAAAGTTTAGTAAGTTATAAAAATGTTAGGTTTGAAAACAAAAAACCTGATTTTCACTGGTCTTTGATTTATTGATGTGTCGACATGATGCCTTCCCAACAGAGAGGTTATATAGAGCATTTTCCAAGGTAATATGACCTCAAAACATATTTTTATTTAACTTCCAGATTGACTGAAAAGTTACTTCTCCACAGAAAATGGGAATTAACTAGATTTTAACTTTTAGATTCAGAAATAGAGAAATAGAAACAATAGAAAACAAATAGAACACACTGAATAAACTTAAAATGAACAGTGACAGAGGAAGAATATTGAGAATTAACACAGAAGTTATCTAGAGAGGAAATTTCTACATAGAACAATGTCAAATGCTCATTGGTCAATACAATACAAATGCTCATTAGCCAATACAATACAATGAATTCATTAAATAACAAATTGGTTTTTTAGAAAATCAATGATTGAAAAATGCTCATNCAAAGTAACTAAAAGGCAGAAAGAGAATATCCAAATTAACAAAATTAGAGGTGATGGCAGGGCAGTGGTGGCACTTGCCTTTAATACCAGCTCTTGGGAGGCANAGGCAGGCGGATCTCTGTGAGTTCNAGGCCAGCGTGGTCTACAAAGCGAGTTCCAAGACAGGCTCCAAAGCTACACAGTAAAATCTTGTCTCGAAACACAAAAACTAACCAAACAAAAAAATTAGAGATGAAAGGAGGAACATTACAACAGACACTGAGAAAATGCAGAGAATTATAAAGTCATGATTTAAAAACCTGTGCTCCATCAAATTGGAAAATCTAAAAGAAATATTTAATTTTCTCAATACATACCACCTACCAAAGTTAAGCTAAGCTGAGATAAGCAATTTAAACAAACCTATAACCCTCCAGTAAAATAGAAGCAGCCATTAAAAATCTCCCAACCAAAAAAAGCCTAGAGCCAGGAGGTTTGAGTGCAAAATTCTACCAGACTTTCAGAGAGAGATTAACCCCAATACTCCTCAAATTATTCTTCAAAAAATAGAAACAGAAGGGGCATTTCCCACTTCCTTTTATGAGGCCACAGTCACTCTGATACCTAAACCCTTAAAAACGGAAATAGATTTAGCTGATAGCTCTTCATATGAGTTTTAAAAAACATTCCTTTGATAGTTCTTCATGCAAGTTTTAAAAAAGAGGAAAAACAAACTCTAATTAAGATTCTACCTGAACTTAGACAACTGATCCAATCTTGTTTTTATAAAAACGGGAACTTTTATTTTCTGAGCTTTCATGTCTGCACCTATGAAACATTAAAAATATTAAGCTGCAGAGTTGCCAGAAATTTTACCAGAGACTTAACCCACCTCCCATTCCCATCCGCTGCATGTATACACATGCTCATGCTGGTGTGTAAGTGCACACACACATACACACAAAGTTTGACTCACAGTAGTAGAATTTATAATATTACTATTTATTGTACACAGACAAGTATTTCCCCATAAATATTTTTCGCTGATTATACTATTATNTCTAAAATTTGAAATTAATATTAATGGCCCTTTGTCAGTTGAATCACTTGCCATCTGTCAGATGGTCAATACCAGTCTAGTTTCAATGACAGGTTCAAGCAACACAAGATGNATATGTGGCCATCTTGTACATGTTACTGAAGCCCTTGGTGCATCATAAGTCAGACAACAGCTACCTTACCTTCTGCTAAGACTATTGGAGCAGCTTATATGCAATCTTCGGGGGCTCCCAAAACATGGGAGTTCTTACTGAAAATTTGCTGAGAGCACGTTGGAACATAGTTGAGGAGGGGAAAGGGTTGAGGTAGAGTTGAGGTGAAAACGAGCAGCTGGGTGAACACAGACTCAGGTTCAAGTACTCAACTGTGATTAGACATTTGCTTAAAAGTCTAACTTATGAAACAGCCAAGCCAGTTTTTTCAAGCAATGCAAAATAAACAGCAAAGAATCCACATAAAAATGAGATTTTACTAATTTCACTTTGGCTTTTAAGCATCAGAAAACAGACTGGATGATGTGGGTTTTGGTGTACAAATTCTGCAGTTCTTTATAAACCCTGGATATTAATACCATGTTTGATGTGTCATTTGGAAGATGTATAGGCNGATTCTTCACTTGAGCAAATGCTTCCTTTGCTGTGTGGAANCTTCTTAATTTCCTGTAAACTCATTTGTCAAGTCTTGCTCCCTAGTCTATTGGATTCCTGTTTAGGAAGTCTTTGCCTGTGTCTTGGTTTGGGAGTGTCTCACCTATAATTTCTTCTTCAAAGTTTCAAGTCTTAAACTCAGTTCTTCAGCTTTTGAGTTGACTCGTGTGCTGCCCGAGAGCTATGGGTTAGTTCCATTCTCCTCATGTGAAATCCAGTCTCCCCAGCACATTTAATGATGAACCTGTCCTTGATGCAATGTGTGCTTTTGACACCTTTTTCAAAATTAGGTGGGTGTAGCTGTGCAGGTTTATTTCTGGTTCTCCTATTTTATTTCCTTGTCCCACATGTGCTTCTGTGCCAGTCCCTCGCTGTTTTTGATACTATGGCTCTGGACCATTGAGTTAGTGTGTTATGATAGCTCCCGTATTGCTTTCTGTTAAAGGTTGCTTTGGCTATTCATTATCTTTAGTGCTTCTGTATAGATTTTANGATTCAGTTTGTTATTTGGTCCTATGAAGAACGTTTTAGGAATTTGATGGGGATTACATCAAAAGTGTAGACAAATTTCCTGTTTTCTATACTGAAAGCAAAATTATTTTCCAAAACTTGGGCCTACAATAAGTGCCTCTTGTTTTCTACGATGGTTATCACAGGAGATAAAGGGTGCCTGAGCTTCCTCCAGGGCCACCNTCTAATAGGAACCAACACGGCAATGAGAGCCAATAATTGAAGAGGATTTATTTTCTCCTCGTAATAAAGACCTGGCAAATATTTCATTCACATCATCTCCTCTAATCATCACAGAGGCCTTCGTGATTGGAATGTTGCTCTGGTTTTGCAGACCAAAATTCACATTATTTCATAATTTATTCAGATGCATGCAGCTGGTGAGTAGCTGAGCTGGGATTCTAATGAGTTTCATCTGACCCTGAATTACATCCTATGTATCACTCTCTCTCACCTTTCCAAAATGACAAGGTGCATTTGTATTCTCTATGAATATATCTTAAATGACAATAAACTCTTGGATTTATCTCTCTTTATTTGGCGTTATTATGAAAAATATTATTTACTAATCAAAGACAAGTCACCTAGCTTCAAATTCATTCACTTGTGATGCAAAGAACAAGCCAGAATGATGGCCACATCATGGATAATGAAAGAGTGCATTCTCCAAAGATTTCAGAATAGAATTTCCTTCCTGCCAGGGGGATCCCATTCCAGAAAGCCAGGCTAGATTAGGATGGATACTGCACTAGGTAAATACACCTAGAAAGCTACAATATTAGTTCATAGACCTTTCATTTTTTAGGACATTTCACAAAGAACAACGCTGTGGTTGTTTTCAGATTTATAAAAAGAAAGGAAAAAGGCAGAATCATCACAAATAGGCCAACCAAAGTGGACCATGAGGCAACAGCACCTCCTACAGTATCTGAAGAGGTAGCGTTTCAAAGATTTCTTGATGGATTCAATTTTAGAAAGTTAACCTGCCCCAAATGCTGGTTTTTCTCACTCATCTCTATCCCAGGTAAAGTATGTTTGATTCTCCTTCCCAGATTCCTGGGAATCTTTTCCTCTAGTCAGAAACTCTGTCAAGAAATGTCTTAACTTCACTCAATACTTGATGGAAAGTGACATTTAAGAGCCAATATGTCCCCTCCTCAGAGAAACTTCAATTCTAACAAAAAAGAGGGAAATGTTAACTCTGTGTAATAGGCTGCCCTCCCTGTGTCAGTGTAAGGGTTCTGACCTGAATTAGAGAGCCCTAGGGTTAGGAGAGAGAGAAGGGGGGAGAGAGAGAGAGAGAGAGAGAGAGAGAGAACCTAACTTAACCCGTTTTCTCTGTGCCTGCATTAACCCTAGTCCTTTCAAATAGTGGCTGTTCTGTCTGCTCTTTAACATTTAGACTTAATTTCTAGTCTGACCACAAGATGGCATCACTCTCCAACAGTTAACTACTACACCAAGTAGGGTCTGGTGTACAGAGATGCCCAGCAGGCCATAGATAGATAGATAGATAGATAGATAGATAGATAGATAGATAGATAGATAGATAGATAGATAGATAGACAGACAGATTAGATAGATAAGGTAGATAGATGATAGATAGATAGATAGATAGATAGATAGATAGATAGATAGATAAAACCAACTAACTAAGCAACCAACCAAAACCAAAACAAAATAGACCAAAAAACTTGGTAAAGGCAATAGGCAGAGCCCTTTACATCCTCATTTTAGTTATCATCATTTAAAATTTTATTTTAAANTTTATTATAAAATGTTGCAAATTTAAAAAAAAAGAAAAGCAAAAAATTAACCAGACCCAAAGACTACACAGCTCAATGAGCATCTTTCTATTCAGTCATAGTAAGCACTCTAAGCAGGAGCTGTGGAGCTCCACATTGGATTGTATGCGTTCACTAATTTTGTTTTGTTTCTTGGACTAGCTTTAGACTCCCTTTCATAGCTCATGTACATTGCCTGCATTCAGTCCTTCCTTGGCTCTAACATTAGACTTCTTCTCCTTTGTACATGTTATACTTTACCCACAAGCACATTTGTTTACACATACACACTATTATTNGCTGTATTCCCCATATGAGGGAGAATATGCAGGGTTTTTCTCTATTATTTTGCCAAAAGATACAATAAATGAACAGACTGTGTTTTTAAATGAACTTTAGAAATAAAGAAAAGAAATTATGAGCAATTCTGTCCAAATTCTAGTTAAATATCAAAGCACGGAGCCTTTAACATAACATCAGAAATGATCACTTCACAGAAAAGAATTGTACAGAAAGCCATTTCAGGAAAACCTTTCATTCTTTTTTATTTCACTGTAGCCAGGAAGAAACAAGGATGACTTCCCTCTCGAAAAAATTCCTCGTATTTAAGGTGAGCTTGTACTATTTGGAGGAGTGAGAACAGGGAGGGATGAAGAGATGGTCCAATTGGGTGAATCTCTATTGTGGATTTCCAGTGGCCTCAATCATTGGATCAGAACACAGACATTCAAAAGCCACATGTACATAGACATGTACACGAGCTTGTATGCACACAAACAAACACAAGTTAGCATACATTCCTACTCTTCCAACTATCCAAAGGCTAGTGCACTGCACCGTGCTTCACTCCCCACAGCTGGACCTGAGAAGCACATCTTCCCTCCTGACCTCTTCTCTGGCACCTTGGCCCAGGCAAAACCTCTATCCNCACGAAGTCAGCCTTGCTCTGTCTCCTTGTCTGTCACATATCCTTTCTCTAAAGNCACATTTGATTAAAGGTCGTCATCTAGACCTTCATGTAAATGAAGAGAAACCAGCTTCTCCTACACAAGAGAAAGTCTGTACCTTCATTACAAACCACGCTGCCCTCTGGGAGATGCAGTTTCACATACAGAAGAGAAATTAGTGCAAGGTTGGTAGTTAGGGATTTGTTCTACATAGCACACAATTATCGTCCTTCAAAGCATGATGAATCCAAGTGGTAACATTTGACAGAAATATGAGCTCAGGATTTTTTTTATTTTCCTTTTGTTTTCTTTCATACACTCAATGCTTCACCGAAGACCTCTTCCTCTCTTAAAAGCCATGTGCGTTTTCCCAGAGCTTTGGCTCCAGGTTCCAGGACGAAGCACGAGCTCCCCCTGCCGACATCCTTGGAGAAAGACAGGCTCTCTCAACCTTCACCAGAGATTTTTCTCCTGAGTTTGGTCCAACTTATAAAAAAATTGTTTAAAGACATGTACGCTTGAAAATTCTTGTGTTTTGAATGAGCACTCAATTTAAACTTCTGGAGAAATGTTTAATCCAGTNTATTAATGCAAATATGTGTGATAACATGATCAGCTTTCCGCTCCACTTTGCTCAGGTTGTATGCTGTTCAGCTGGCTTTGGTAAAGCACATGAGAATCCCTATTCAATCTTACAGCATGATAGTAGCATTTCTATGTCCATGTACACTACACAGGATCCTACGAGATGAAAGTAGACCCCTGTTGAGTCTAGAGGCAACGTGTAAGTTCCAGGCGTGTCTGTGTGTGTGTGTGTGTGTGTGTGTGTGTGTGTGTGTGTGTGTTCCAGTTTCTTCCTGTTTTAGTTTGAGCTGACTCTGAAGTGCCATGTTTCCTCTTTCCTTACTGTAGATGATGGCTTTCTTGAAAGTTCTCAAATCAGTGAGGCATGGTTTAGAATCGTTCCAGCTTGGCAAATGCTGTGTGCCCTCTGGTGGTTTGAATGAGAATGGCTCCCAGAGGCTCTTACATTTGAGTGTTTGGCTCTCGGTGGACTGTTTAGGAAGGATCAGGAGGTGTGGCCTTGTTGGAGGATGAGCATCGCTTGGGGTGGACTTTGAGGCTTCAAAACCCTGTACCAAGCTCAGTCTTGCTTTCTCTCTGCTGCGTGCTTATGGATCAGACGTAAGCTCTCAACTTACATCCAGTGCTCCAGTGTCATGCCTGCCTGCTTGCTGTTAGGCTCCTGACCATGATCGTCATGGACTCATGCTCTGAAATTGTAAGTAAGCCTCCAATTAAATGTTTTCTTTTATAAGTTGCTTTGGTCATGGTGTAGCAACAGAACAGTAACCAAGCCATGCCCTAACTCTCTTTGATTCACAACTGAAGGGATGAAGTAAACAAGGTTGTCCCAGTCTAGACTCCTATGCTCAATAGAGGAAAGAATCATGCAAAGAACAAAGGACAGTGGGGTTGTGTACTGGGGGCTCTGGGGACCCAGCTAGGGCTTTGGTTCTGAGAGCTATGGGAAGTGCTGATCTTTAGGATGCACTCCCTTTTACCTGGTTTTGAGAGCTATGTGGGGTGCTGGTCTTTAGGGTGCACTCCCTTTTGCTTATAGGAATCCAACCAATCATCACTATCATTCAGCCCATTTTGGATCATCGTTAGTAAAGTCTTCCTCTCATCAACTCTAGGTTCTCAGTACTTTATGCAGTCAAACCACATGCAGTCAAACCACACTTGATGCCTTTAAAATAATCATTACCCATTCTGCTTTCTCAAAAACTGGTGATGACTAGATTTCCAGTACTACGTATGCTTCCCCTCCTGTAAGTTACCAGAAGTTAGTGAGGTCATGGATCTTAGTGGAGAGCCTACTTTACCAGACTACTGTAATTCTAAACATTATCTTTAAACCCACAGGTAACTGTAGCTCTCACCCTTCTCAAATAAGTCTCTCTTTGCAGCATTTTGGAAAACCACAACTGGTCAAAATGCAGAGGTCAACTGATCTCAGGGTGCCCAACCCCAGTTTATACATCTACAGTGTATCCTCTGTACCAATGGCTCAGGGAGCATCACAGAACAAGGGGTGAAAGAGTGTAAAAGATAGGTGATCAGGAAGTCTACTGTGAAACTATGTCTCCTAGAAGTAACAGGAATGCTGCACCCATGATATCTCAACAACATGGCCACCTAAACAAAACCAGAATAATGACAATACCAATAGACATGCTAACATTGAAGGGGGAGATCTCATGGAGCCTCACCACCAGACAGAGAACTACAGGAAACTGATGACTGCTGAGAGAGGGAGAATTTGCCATCCCCAGGCATGAGCTCCCTAATTGGTTTTCCAATACCAAGTGGTTAGTCCGTAAATCATATACATACAGGCAACAATAAACAGACTCAATAGGTTACAGTTATATATTTATGCACATCTGTAGTAATAATAAGCAAAGGGGCTATGAATTTGAGAGGGAGTGAAGAGGAGGACATGGGAAAGGTTGGAATGAAGAAAGGGTAAAATGATGTAATTATATTTTAATTAAACTTTATAAAAAAATCAGAGGAAGCACAATGAAGGGTGGTGGTGACTGTCAGTGATCTGCTCTCATCATGATTAACTTAGAGGGCAAAATATCTGTAGAGATATTAAGTGGATAGATTTTGACCCTTGTAAAATGTGCTGCCCTGTCCTCTCAAACCCATTAAGACCATAGCATTGATCCATTCAGAGAAAGGTGGTGTCACTTAGAAGGAAGAAGTCATTTGCTAGGCTGTGTGTTCCAGCATGAAATTGATGCAAAACTCAGTAGTTTAAAAGTAAGTGCTCTGTCATTGCAGAAGAAAAATAAAGCTTAATTCAGACCTCCATGAGTTCTCCAGGCAGTACAGAATTGACAGCAGGGACAGCACAGAACAGGGCAGGACCCAAAAGATGCCACAGGAGAAACGTGTAACATAGAAGGATGTTAAGATTGGGGAAGGAGTTACAGGTAAGATGTCAAGTACACATGGGCTCACTTTTATTTTCCTGATACCTTTACAATTGGAGTTTAAAGTCTGGGATGCAATTACCAGTAGTCCATGAATTTACATGCTCGGTGGCTTCCATGACCGTGAATTTGGGGAAAGTAAGATTCTTTCAGAATAACTTAAAATCCAGAAGGTGCTATACTGACATGGCACAAGGGAACGGAAAGATTGTGGCTCTTAAAACAACGAGTGAGAAATCCCTGGAAAGAGATGATGGAACAAGAGAATGGGAACATGAGGCTATAGAAGGTCAATCCCTTGAAGCTAGAGATGATGACAGGAGACCTAGTTATCTGTANTGGAAGTCAGCATTGAATTTAAAAGGTAGTTGATCTGCTGGTATGCTGAGGACACTGATAAAGGATCGGGAAGAATAAAGGGCTGGGGACTGCTTAGAGGAGTCTAAGGGTGAACTAGAGAAGATCATTGCCCATGGTCAGTGCTATTCCTCTGCTGATCTGAAGGTTCTGAGGCCATACCTGAGCACAGGCATCTCTTCAGGTGAATCAAGCACAAACCCCTGAAAGAACAACACCATCCTGCTATGGAGTTTCAGTTTTGTATGTGTGTCTAGAATGCCAATGGGGCTGCCTTCTGCTGCCAGTAAAAGCTTATCTTGTCCATCTCATCTTGATTTCACATTCAGTAACATTATGACAGTAACCAAAATCAGCCACAAGGAGTGCATTTGCATCATGAAAATTGGCAGATGCTACAAAGAGAAGATCCTGTGTCTCCTGGAAAGCTGATTGTTAAACACAGATCTTCAGGATGGCATTATGCATGCCACATGCATGTATGTGCATAGTGTGTGTGCATGCATGTGCATGTAGTTACCAGGGCATCTTAAACAAAAAGAGATAAAGTCGTTTTATTGAACATTCTCTCCCATGTTACACTCTGAAACATTCACAGATTCCGATGCACATATCCCTTTATCAGAGAAATGAGAATTTCAGAGCAGGATGGAGCCTGTTATTTTAAAAGAAAAAAGTGACCACCATCTCACACATCTGAGTCATAAAGAGTAAGTTTCAACCCCACTATGCTTAATAAGGAGAAAAATCAATTCTGGGGTCATTATTGGAAATGTCAGCTGCTCCAGTATGCCATCTTATGGATGACGAAACGTACACATTCCATTCAAGTCACTGCCTTTGACTCTCAGATCACCTCCCTTACTGTGTAGTCCTTTCAGCCTCTAGATGTCCTTTGCCTCGTCTGTAAAAGGGGGACAATGTATTCCTTCCAACCAGGGCAACTGAGGACAGTAGAGTGATACATGTGCCAGTGTTTATTTGGTCATCACTAGGCTTAATCAAAATAGAGAGGTATCAGCCCAATCCTTCTCAGCGGTCACTTTCTGCCATTCACCTTTGATGAGCTACAGAAAATCCACTGGGAGCACGTGATGAGAGAATCAGAGTCTACAACAGAATCGGCTCTACCTCATAGTGCTTACAAACAGCTTGTGAATGTGCAGGTGGCCTAGGGTGGGCCTCGAGGAAGGTGGGAGTACAGCCTTGCTGCAGAATTCAGCAGGACCCATAAAGGCATGATGGAGTCTGCGTCTCANGCCAGGTCTAAAAATAAACTCCTAAGGCCAGACCTATCAAGGGATCGTTCTAAAAGCAAAAGTAAAAGGACCCAGAGCAGGACTGCCCATACACACACTTCCCTGAACGCCAGATCTTGACGTGCAGAGCGACAGAACCCCAGTAGCCAGCATGGAAGCCATGACTGACAGAGAATAAGACTGAATTCAGCGCAGGCTTCCCTCAAGGAACAAAAAGGGAGGTGAAAAAAGATCTCAGGGAGGTGAACAAGAGCATGAAAGGCCCTTTTTAAATTCCCAATTAAGTGTGGCATGAAAGGATGTAATCCGTGTGAAAAAGAACAAGGCTGCTGATGGCGGCAGCGGCGAATGCCGAGCGCAGTTTTAATATTTGCTGTCTGCCATTAGGAAGAAAGAGCCTGGATAATTGCCCAAATTTCATAACCTTTAATTATATACATCCCAGAGGACAAATTAAAGAATGTGCCAATAATACCTGAGACTTAGGTTAGAGTTCTAGAAGCTGTCAGACGCCTGCCTTGTAGGGGTGGAGGGATTTTCTGAGGTATTTTTCACACCCTGTGGGGGAGGCGAGAAAGATAGCAAGTGAGGGAAGGATTAAAGAGTTGGG
The DNA here is from genome assembly GCA_001675575.1 of Neotoma lepida. Lineage (NCBI taxonomy): Eukaryota > Metazoa > Chordata > Mammalia > Rodentia > Cricetidae > Neotoma > Neotoma lepida. The sequence goes on along the minus strand of LZPO01035446.1, from coordinate 43,769 downwards.
ATGTGGCTCTTCTTTCACTTGTGTCCCCTCCCCCTTTCTCCACCCTCNCATGAGCACCCCGCAGTGAGGGGCCTCCAGGGAGAGGTTTCAAGCCGTCACACTTCTGATCTATTTCACAGGATCAAAGAGAAGAGTAGTTGCAATGACCCAGCCTTCATTCTTGCTTTGTTGGAATTCTTTGAAGATGTGACATAGTCCTCCTGGGGTTGGCCTCCTTCAGTGGAGCTTTCAAAAGGAGCCTGATAAGGCATCAGTGTGTGAAATGGATGTATAGACATGAGACACAGGAGCAAGTGATAAGATTGAAACCAGGGCAGGTGGCAGAGGAAAAGCCAGTACACTGGTGTGTCTGAGCATCCAAGAAGACACAAGAGGACACACCAGAGCCAGACTGCAGGAAGCCATGCTCTGCTGTCTGCTCACAATCAGCTGATGCAAGTGGCATTTCAAACCTCAGATCTGGGGGTAACAGCGCCTCACTGTATCCTGTGAGCACCAGAGGATGCCTTTGTCAGAATGAGGGAACTGGAAAATGGGGTTGGGGAATTGGTTAGAATGTTAGATAAGTCNCTAGGCAGAGCTTCCCCATTGGTATACACACANCCACACGCCACTTGTCATTGGGTCCTCCCTGTAATGACACGTATTTATAAATGCTAGCCTTGTTTCACTGCTGGCCAAGACATAAGGTTTACTGGAGCTGCTGAACTCAAGATAGTAGAAGTGTAGTAGAAAATATGAGNCTGCAACATCAAAACGCTACATATGTCAAAGTGATGAATAAATAAACAATTTTGTGTGACCTACAAATGACTGGTCAATATTCCACAAATTCCTTGAGTTCAAGGAAAATAATTTTACTTTTTTCAGTCCATCCTCATCAATACATTAACCCAGAGAAACACAGATGGATAGACAGACAGACAGACAGGCAGGCAGGCAGGCAGACAGACAGACAGACAGATAGATATGACATATGATGGGATTTGTTATGGGCATTGGTTCAAGCAGCTACAGAGGCTGAGAAGCCCCTTTGCCTGTCATCTATAGGATGGTGAGCCAGTAAAGCCAATGGTTTCTTCCAAACACCAGAGAATTGAGGTGCTGATGTGAGTCTAACTGGGAGTTCAGTAGTCTGAGACCCAGACACACCAGCATTGAAGGACAAGAGGAATTAGACNTGAGCTGAAGCAGAAACATAGGGTTCCTCCTTTCTCTGATTTTTTTTTTTTGATCCGAGCAATTGATTGATGCCCATTTACATAAGTGAAGGTAGTTTTCTTTACCCAGTCTACTGACTCACAAAAGTTTCCTTCTATTATCCAAAGCTGCTTAATTCCAGGGCAGAATGAAATACAGTGAAAGAAATGTACAGACTTTAGTGTCAAGCTTTAAAGATGCCCTATCTAGATACTGTAGCCAGCACTGACATTTCTCCAAGGAGCCTTTGAAATACCACAAACATTTGACAAGACAGANATCTAGGTACTTTCTTTTCTTATAAATAATAAAAAAGCCAGATACATAAAGTTCAAGTTCAAGTGCAGAATTCACAACCCACAAATTTCATACCTTGCCTTCTAAAACACCCTCAAACCATGAATGCAGACAGGCAGTGTGTTTTTGTTTGTGCTTCTGTAACAAAATATATGTGTCTGTGTAATTTGTAAAGGATGGGAATTTATTTCTGAGCAATTTGAAGGCTGGGAAATTCAAGGTCAAGTTGCCAGCAGCTGTCTTGTGAGGGTCTGTCCTTCACAGATGGCACTATCTAGGTGTTCTCACATGGTGTAACAGACAGAAAAGGCAGGAAAGAAAAAAGAGCTACTGTGGCACATAGCCGGAGAGTGAGAGAGACCAAACTCACTCCTCCAGTCCCCTCCCAAGGTCTATCCATCTGATACCTTCCCACTTCTATCATACCCATAGATCTGCGTCTTCATGTTCTTATATTGATCATTAAGTTTCTACGTGGAAGGCAGATTCAGATCACAGCAAAGCAGAGGGTTAGAATAGGTACATGGATACTCCTTCTCTGACTTTACCATAAAAACAAGGGTTAGTCAACTTAAATCATTTTATGATTTCCATTTTCCTTTGTAGACTAGTCATGGTGAAAATCCTGGAAATTTTTTCGTCAGCACATNNAGTCTAGTTAGATTTTAATGTACACTAAACATTAAAAGACACAGTGATTGTGAGGGTGAGAAAAGTGTATGATTTGTACATATTGCTCTACACAGAAACAAGCATTGTTTCTACCATGTCCTGCTCATTCTGAGAACACCTGAGAGATAACTAATTTAAATAGATCTGGGACAAAATAATAGTAAAATAATAATACCCAGATCGCTAAACTTTTGTTGATTTTTATGCACTCTTTGGGCAAGAGATGAAACAATAGTCATGTTTTCAATGAAAACCACTGCCCAGTCAAAAAGGAAACTCCACAAGCAGAAGTTTCAAAACAGTCTCCCAATGTATAGCACATCCAAATGGCTGAGAAGGCTAAAACCCAGGAACAGAGGTGCTCAGGATATACAGTGGTCATCTTGCTCAGCTTATATAACAGAGCTAAAAGCTTAGGGAAACTTAGGTAGCTGAAAGGTTTAGGGGAATGAACCAGAGACAAGTAAGTCACAGAAGAAAACAACTGTAAAATGCCACTGTAAAATGATCACAGTTACTCGACTAAATGTTAAGCTGCGTGAACCATAAGGGTGTCTGAGATCAGCCTGAAACTAGTGACATGGGAAGGAGCTGTGAAAGAGTCACAAATCAAACAATTAATCTGGCTGGAACAGAGCTGAGAAAGATTTTGACAAACCAGATACCAAGAGTATTCAGTGGCAATGCCATACTGGCTGCATGCTGATGTCCGTACCATGGTAGAGGATATAGGCAAGATGACAGGATGGAGGTTTTCTACCGTCATTTCCACATGGTATACAGATGGATTAAAATAATCTGAGATTGAACACAGTGAAGAATAGTGATTTCATTTTACATTTACNGACCTTCCAACGTAGCAGACTCGGTGTCCTGAGATTCCCACTTAGTTTCCCACAGGGAAAAGTGAGATTTCAGTGAGGGAACATAAGGTTTTCATGGGCTTGCAGAATGCTGTTACAAGACTCACTGCTTTCTCCCCTATCCCNCGGGGTGATTGGCACAGATGAATGGTTGGGAGAGCACCTAGGAGCAGAGAAGAAAGTGATTACCACTTCAGTAGTGATTAGCCCAGACCACTCAAAGCAATCTATAGCTCCAATGAAACAGTATCAAAATTCCATTCTAATATTTTCACAATATTAGAAAAAATTTCCTGGAACTTAAAATCTGTAAGAGACCAAAAGACAAAGAACAGCCAATTTAATTTTAGGTAAGAAGAAAGAGACTGAGAGCNTCACATTTCCTGACTCCATATTCCATCACAAAGCCATAGTGTATCAAGTCATATGGTGTTGGTATAGAAAGACGTGTAGACTAGCAGAACAAAGTACTGTCCAAAGGAACAGAACAAAACAAAGTCCAGAAAAATCCCATGACCAGTTACTCTTCAGCAAAGATGCCAAGAGTGCCCTTGTGGGGAGGAATAGTCTGCTTAATAAACATTGCTTAGAAAAGTTGTATATCCACAAGAAATGTGTTGAATTTGATCCTTATTTTTACAACTTATATCGAAAGCAGTTTTAAGGGCATGAAAGACTTAAACATAAGACCTAAAAGCCCCAAAACTCCTAGAAGAAGAATATAGAAGGAAAAAGCTCTGGATACTAGTCTTGGCAATCATTATTTTGAGGAGAAATGTGACATTATGAGCATAGTCAACAAAAGTAGAAGTGAAGAAATTTTATGATATAAAACAGAGAAGCTTCAGTACAGCAAAGGAATCAGGTAACAGAGGCAGCCCAGGCAATGGGAAAAAATATTTGCAAACCATGTAACTGACAATTCACCAATATCCAAAATAAATAATGAATTCTTAGAATTTAATGGCAGAAATACACTCAATTTTAAGCCAGACCAAAAGCACAAGTAGATGTTTTGTCTGAAGAAGACATAAACGTGCCAGAGAAGAATATGACTATTTCATCTATATAAACCAAAACCACAAGGACATAATTTCACACCAATCATGAAAGTTTGACTTAATTTTTAATTGCAACAAGTGTTGTTGAGATTGTAGAGAAATTGGAGACATTGTACAATGTTGGTGAGAAATCAATCTGATATAGTCACCATGCATAGAAGCATGGAGCTCCCTCAAAATATTAAAAATAGAATTTTCATGGGAGCTATCAATCTTACATCCAGGTTATATTTAAAGGGAAGAAAACAGTATTATCTATATGTTAAGGAGTTAACTGCCCCCTCACCTCTCCCATTTATTGCAGAATTATCTATGAGAGAAACACCAAAATGTCTATTGAAAGATGAATGAAAGAAAGAGTGTGGTGCATGTGTGCATGTGTGTGTGCACACACAGCCCCCCACTCATGCGCACGTGCACACACACACCACACTTGCACACACATACACACACACTCAGGGGGGTTATTATTACCCATTCATGAAGAGAATCTGAAAAGCATTATGCTAAGTAAAATACACTAAGCACAAGACAAATACTTATAATCTCACTTATATGTTGAGTCTGAAAGTAAGTTGAACTCATAGAAGAGAGAAAAGAATGACAGATACTATGTTCTAGAGCAACAGTTCTCAACCTGTGGGTCATGACCCCTAGGGTCACATATCAGATACTCTGAATATCAGATATTTACATTATGATTTATTATAGTAGCAAAATTATAGCTATGAAGTAGAAAACAAAATAATTTTATGGTTAGAGGTCACCACAACATGAGGAACTGCATTAAAGGGTCACAGCATTAGGAAGGTTGAGAACCACTGGTCTAGAGGCTTGGGAATGAGATAATGTATACATTTTTGGTTATAAGTTGAATAAGTTATGCAAAACATGACGACAGCATTTTATAAAAATGTGTTATGTACATGACTACTTGAAATCTGTTAAGGGAGGACATGTTAGTAAGTGATGTATGTATTAACTAGCTTGAAGGTAGTAATCATTTTACCAACTATACACATATTGAAACCTGACATGTATATCTCAAATGTTCATAATTTTATTCAACAATGATTTCTAAATAAAATAAATAAAAAAACTAAACAATATGGTAGCCAATGAGTTTACACATCTAGAAAAGCCCTTATAAGTCTTCAAAATGAGCTTTTAGAGTCTGGAACTAACCTAAAAGCAAAATTGAAAACACCCAGAGACAAATGTGATACACACACACACACACACACACACACACACACACACACACACACACGTGTTTTTTGGGAAGAAAAAAGAACTCAGCAAAAGCCAGGTGGTGGTGACACACACCTTTAATCCCAGAACTTGTGAGGAAGAGGCAGGTGTATTGTTTTGAGTTTGTGGCCAGCCTGGTCTACAGAGTGAGTTCCAGAAGAGCAGAGCTACACAGAGAAACCCTGTCTCGCTGCCTTAGCTGAATGTGCCAGGGCCTTGCTAACTCCCCATGGGAGGCCATACATTTTAGGAGGAGAGGAGGAGATGGGGGGTAGGCTGGANGAGAAGACTGCGGGGGCGGGGAGAAGGCTGGTGGAGGAGTGGGAGGAGGGTTGAGGGGGGGAATCTGTGGTTGGTGTGTAGAGTGAATAAAAAATTTCTTAATGAAAAACTTCAGAGAAAAAAGAAAAAAAAAGAAAAACAAAACAAAACAAACAAAGGAACACCCTCAGAAGAAAAGTGGCCAAACAGAAGACAGAGCAGCAGAAATCTGAAGTGAGGCACATAGATGCAAAGGGCAGAAGCACAATGTAGTCTCACTAACCATTGGGCAATATCCAAAAACCATAAAGCGGTTCAACAGCTCAGTAATATATAAACATGACAATAAAAGACCGACATAAGATTGGATAGAGACTTCCTAAGAAGACATTCAAATTGTCCAAGTGGATAATAAGCACTAGAAAAAAAAATTATGAGTCGTTATTCATCAAAGACTTACCACCACACATGCTTTACAAACTACATCTAGTGAAAATCTAAGACTGATCAGACTATGTTTGGGCCAAGATGTAGAGAGACTTGAACTCTTACATGTCGATAGGTTGATAACAGAAGCACTCAATGGAACAACTGTACTGGAACTCGAAACTTGGTAGTGTCTCCTGTGTGACTATAACTTCTCTATGAGAAATGCCAATATACTCCACACAGCATTTGAACACAAAACNGAGATAACATACAAATGCATCACGAGGTTGACGGCTAACTCTCCATGGTATAGCCACATAACAGGCTATTAGCAAATGAAAGAAATGAACTACTGACATTTCAGCATGAATAAATCTAAAATACACAATATTCAGATATACAAAAATACTGTGTAATTCTATTTGTAAGAAACAAAACTTTAGACACAGAAAATATTTCAGTGTTTGGGACATAAATAGTGAAAAGTGAGTCTACAAAAAGGCATGTAGAAAACTCGAAGGATGATAAAAAAAAATACTTCATTTTTATTGTACTGGAATAACCAGCTCTCAAACCTCATTAAACTGTATGAGTAAATTTAGAATATTATGTGGAATTTTACTTCCACAAAACTGATTAAAAACTAATAACCATATAGACATTTTGTCTATGAACACAGAGACCAAAGGACAGTAGACAACTTTGTTGCTAGAGATTCTTAGAAATTTGGTGAGATGGAAAATAACTACCTCTTATCTAGGATTGCTATATATGTAGAGAGGCAGAGAGATAGAGACAGAGAGACAGAGAGAAGAAGGCAGGGAGGAGAGCGTCAACTAAATCTTGACAAACATCAAACATTTAATAAAGGTTAGCCACAGTTATCATTGTTGCAGTCAATGGCCAAGAACTATACTGGCCATGAAGAAGGCTATGATGATAAGCGATGTACATGGGAAACTTTGGTGTTGGTCAAAATCACAATCAAGCAACTCTCCTCAGGAGATGTTGAAAGGGATAATACGTGAAAGGGCGATGTGAAAGGGATAATAGCCTTTCACAGTCTCGAAGCTTCCCAATACATCTAAGCCATTTAATGCAGTGTCCATGTATAATAGGAGTACAATAATGATAGTGATTATAAAGAAGAAATTAACGAGTCAAGTAATAATGAGAAGTATTCCTTTTTAGTCCCCAGAGAAGGATGTCCTCCTCCTATGCTTAAATGATTGCTTAACTGTCAATCATTGCCAACATATTTTAGTGCTCTGAGCCATTCCAGTTTTAAGGATTTTCACTTTAATCCTCAAACCTCCTTCTTGGTCAACTGGTGGAATCAAATTCCTGTGGTGCAGATGTCTTTTTCCCAGTAGTCTAGGTTCTTCCATTGTTTAAGGATTTTTTTCTTATTTTCCTATGCAAGTCTACTATTTTTTTTCCTTTCTCTTTTTCTCGCCCTAAGGAGCCGGTAATAAACACATCAAGGCTGGCTCAGTGCCACCTTCCCCAGGTGGGGCTTGGCAGATTGTCTTGGATTTAAAGACAATCTTTNATTTTTCCAGGCTGTTCCTGCAAACTGCCAAACTTACAGCTCCTTAAGGGCTTATATTTTGTATTTCCATTTTTAAATTTTTATTACACTTATTTGTTTATTGTGAATGTTTCTGTGCATACACATGTACATATATGTCCATAGTCGTGTACACGCTCCATGACAGGTGGATAACTTTCAGTAGTTGGTTCTCTTCTTCCACCCTGAGGATCCAACTCAGGTCTTCAGGCCTGGTGGCGAGTGAGTTTACCTGCGGAGTGATCTCATTGGCCCATAGTTTCAAATCTTAAGGCAGTTCTTCTGGTATATACCAGATAGGCTTTATACATTGCCAGAATGCATATCCAGAACCATAGGTTCCATTGGAGCAGTCTCATGTCTCACTAGGGGTCGTCAAGGTAATGAGCACCAATCTAAATCCTACAGGTCACTAGTAAAAACTATGGCTTTCCAGTAAAAAACTTTTAAAAATGTATCCCTTTTTCTCCAACTTCACATTAAACTCCCCTATATACCCTCTGCAGTCTATATTCTAAATACAATTTAAAAAGACAGTTAAACTTCAGCTTCAGTGGACCCTAAGTGGTACCTGCTTTCATCCTGTCAATGTCTTGTATTTGACTTGGCTTCTTGGCTCTTCCTCTCTGTCTTCTGCAGAGACTATTAGGGACAAGTCACCACACTGGCAGAATGAGATAAATTAGGAAAGCTTTATTGGCAATTTGTCAGGNAGCTGCTGCAAGGTAGACTCATGAATTCCCCCTAAGCCTCCACTTTCCATTCACCACTCACACTACAGTGACAATGCTTTGTAACTACATAATGGTGCCCATCCTTCACTCTCCAGTGACACTGCCCTCAGTTAATTGGCTCTTACAGCATCCCCCATAGGGTAAGCAAGTGTTGTTANNACTGTCCCCAATTTGCCAATAATTGAGACATAGGGCGGTCAAGTGTCTATTGGAAGGCCATAGAGAATGTCATTCAGACAATTTCTTCAATGTTATCTGTCCTAATCACTGGGCTTCCCTGCAGCTCTTACTTCTGAGTAAATGTCACTNATCAGAGCACCACTGGGAGACCAGCAGATGAAAACTTGAAGAATGGACGCTTTTCTCAGACTATAGCCACCATCTCTTTAAGGGAAACATGTTAAAATTGAGCTTTTACTGTTTTGATTTAAGAATTTATGGTCTTTTGCAGGTGGATGTTTCCAAAAGGTTATAATCTGTCATTATTCAATGATACTTTATCAGAAAAGATCTCACCAACCACGGGAAGGTAATGTTCTATAGTAGCTACAAGAGAGATAAATTCTCTCAGAATCCAGAATGAAGCCTTGGTCATTTTCTGGCCTCCAGCCAGTCAAACGTAAACTACCAACAGATTTTTTCATAGTCCAAGCCACCAGGACAAACATTAAGTTTTCTGGTGGTTTTTTTTTTTAAATAGGGACTTTATCAGAATTTCAGTGATTGAGTAAACCCAAATATGATTTTCTTCACAATACTTAGAAACAAAGAGCCTTCAGCTATGGAATTAAAAAGGATTAATCAAAAATTTCCTAAANACCAGGTATTGTGGCGTAGAATAACAGTAAGTTACACAGTTTTGTCCTTGTNAATCTTAAATTCAAAGTATTTTCTATTTGGCATGTTTGCAGGTTAAAGGGTGAATCCTCCAGAAGATAGGTCTGCATTCAACTTCCTAGTGAACCTGTGAATGTTACCTAATTTGGAAAAGAGATCTTTGTAAAAATAAAGAAGTCAAAAATTTTGAGATAAAATCACCATAAGTTACCCAGCAGGGACCTAAATCAGATTTGAAAAGTCTTTAGAAGAGATAAGGGGCAAGAAGTCATGGCTGGAAGAAAGGTGGCAAGGTCAAGATAATGGAGTGATACAGCTTAGTAACCTAAGTATTCTAAGGATTAGTAACATCCACCAAACCACCAAACCAACCTGAAACAGATTCCCTTCCCAGAAGCTCCAGATTTAGGACTTCTAGCCTAGAGAACTGGGAAGGAATAAACTTCTAGTTTGATGCCACTCTGTTTACTTGTTAGAGTAGCTTGGGACATGAGAAGCTCATGGCACATTGATCTTAAAAGATGGGCACAAGTAATGTTTACCTTCTTCAATCCATGACTGGTGGGCACATTCAGGTTACTTCTCCCAAGTCTGACCTTCCTATCATATCTCCAAGGTGGAGCCATACTAACATCCCATTAAAATTTTGTTAACTCCTTTAAGGACCATTCCACATTCCTTTGTGGAGAACAACATCAAAACAGCAAGCAAGTAAAATTTCAAACAAAATGTTTAAAAATGCATTGTTTTCAACATATGCATGTAGATGGCAGTGTGAATTATACAGTGATAATAGGCAGTAGGCACAATTTGCCAAACTTGGTCATATGTCTTTCAAGAGAAAGGTAGAAATTAGCCAGGTGTGGTGGGATATGCCTACATTCCTAGCACTGTGGAGTGCGAGGCAGGAGGATCATAAGTTTGAGGCTAGCTTAGTGCTACATAGTGAGATCCTGACTCAATCAGGAATAACAAAAAAGTAAAAAGAATTTAGATTTCTACCTAAGTGTACCNCTCAGATTAAATAAGATAAATACTCTAAAAATACTACCAAGGAGATACCATGAGAGGTTGATTAAAAAAAAAAACATGATAAATTCTACTTGGTTTAGGAAAGTAGTTGAAACAAATCTCAAAACCCTATAGAAGAGAGGTGACTCAGATATAGATAAATAACTTCTCACTATTCTTTTNAAAAACTTTAGTAGTTTCCATTTCATAAAATCTTTATCACAGGACATTTGTATACTATCTTACATATTTTACAAGTTAGGCACAACTTCGGCAAGAAATGAAAAATGACCCACCCACAAAAGGAGGAACAAAAGNAAGAGTCTCATGTTGAAATCCCAAATGATAAATCCTGGCCCTTTCTACTTTATAAATCACAGCTTCAGGAAGGAAATCATAGACCCTCAAGGTAGAAAAGCATAGTGTCTGGGGTTTCCAGAGGAGAATGGACAGGGTGTTCCATGANGGGTATATTTGTAAAGTACAGGAATTTCTGAGTTGTACTATCATCTGATTTAGGTGAAATTAAAGAGTCAGAAGGACCTAGTGTAGACGAAAGTTTGTCCGGTTCCCCCACCCAGCTCCCATGGCCGCTTAGACCCAAATAAACACACAGAGGCTTATATCATTTTTAAACTATGGCCTTGGCAGGCTTCTCGCTAGCTAGCTCTTACATCTTAAATTAACCCATTTTATAAATCTATGTCGCCACGTGTTCCACGTGGCTTTACCTGTGCGCAGTTATATGTTGCTTTCTGNGCGGCAGAATGGCGTCTGCCCCTGCTCTGCTTTCGGCTTCTCTTCCCCTAGTTCGAATGTCCCGCCTAACCTTATTCTGCCTCACCATTGGCCAAACAGCTTTATTTATCAACCAATCAGAACAACACATTTTTAGAAAGACATTCCCATCAACGTAGAAAGGAAGAGTTTACAACTTGGTGATCTTCACCTTCCCTGAGAAGGGCAAGCCCTTGTTCGGAAATGTTGCCNAAGGTGATTTATCTGGAGGAGACCAGAGAGGTGCAGTAGCATCCATATACATGTTGTAGAGATGGANAATTGGCCACCATGAAGTTGCTTCTGGTTTCTTCTCCTGATCTGCACATGGAATGGTTTCAGTGGTAAATGACAGAGGAATCCATTAAAGCAACAGAAATGGAGCAGCACCAGGGGCAAATGTGCTAGGTCCTCTTGTATGTTTCAGGTAATCAGCCCAGGCATTTGGACGTGGAGCAAATGCCTTTCCAATATTGACTTGGGAAGATTATTAAATTATAAGGCAGGAAAAGAACAACCAAACCGCCTCTGGTGGACAGTGATGTGAATTTAAGTGTGATGCTAGAACATCTGAGATAGAGGGCAGCTACCCACGAATTCAGTAGGCCTATTACAACTCTCAGTGTTCCCTTCTCCCTGAACACATTAAGTGATAAGTAATTACATCTAACAATTCTAAATCAAGGGCAAGAGTTAAGGTAGGTCAATGCAGGCAATAATTCCAGAGGCTTCCTGCTCCTAATTGTGCATTCCAACAGCATTATGCCTGCTCACACACAGAAAGCACACTCATATGCAAAGACTCTCTACCACTATTTAGAAGCATGGTTTGGCATGTAGATGTTTGCCATTTCTTCCAAAGCCACNTTACTGATAGACGTAAATAAAATATTCACTGAAATATAAGTTAACAAAGGAACAGAAAGCTAAAAGATATCCAGGGCATAATAGCTATGAAAGGAAGATAACAGAAAGGTAGAGATAGATGTATCTAAATTAAAAACATAATTATTATTCTAAGAAGAAGAATAACTTTAAAATGGATAGCTCCAATGCAACACTCACACAGATGGCCCTGGTTGAAGTAAATGCGTCATAAAACAAACCCAAAGGGCATGAGTCTGAGAAAGGCTGGTAGGGGTGGAGTGTGGTGAAAAGGCCAAAAGAGAGATGAGAAGGTAGTGAGGAAAGAGTAACCAGCATACATTCGATACGTGTATGAAATTGTCAAAAAACAAAATTAATCAATAAAATACATTTTTAAAATTAAAAAGTGTTACATTTTTAAACAAGCATAGCAATGAATATTAGATCAGTGAAAACCAGAGAAATTGTTAAAAAAAAAATAAAGCCAGGCATAACAAGCATAGTGGCAAACATCTTTAGTCCCAGCACGTGGGCAGCAGAGGCAGGTGGATCTCTGTGAGGTCAAGGCCAGCTTGGTCTACACCGTGAGTTCCAGAACAACCAGAGCTACATAATGACACCCTGTCTAGAAAAAACAAAACCAAAAAACAAAATGAAACAACAACAAATATAGAATCAATTGGAGGCCCTGTGGAAAAAAAATAGTTGAAATTAGGAATGCATTGAATGGCAGAGAAATACAAACACAGTACTGCCCTGGAAGCTCCATCCCTGCTAGCTAACTTTAATAGTGCTGAGAAGTGTTATATATACTACCAGCAGAAAAAATAATCATCAACCTTGTCCAGCCATGAGCCTTGTGATCTACAACAAATGATAAACCCAATCATTGAGATTCTTTTCCTCTTATTAGGTTGCCTTGTCCAGTCANGATATAACAGCTTTTGCCTTGTCTTATTGTATCTTGTTTTGTCCTGTTTGGCTGTTGCCTCTCGGAGGCCTACTCTTTTCTGAAGGGAAAGTGGATCTGGGTGGATGGGAGGTGGGAGGGAGTTAGGAGGAGAGGAGGGAGGGGAAACTGTGATTGGGATGTATTGTATGAGAGAAGAATCTATTTTCACTAAAAGA
>LZPO01035445.1:29155-60274 GCA_001675575.1 Neotoma lepida | reverse complement strand
AAAGAAAAGAGAGTATCTTTGGATATGGTTTCTCTGACCATCTTACAGAATCCTGGTTCACTTGACAATCTAGCAGAGACAGTGAAAAGAGCCTGTTTTGAATATCCTCTATACTCAAATTTATACAGTACACCAAAGGAACAGTTACAAACACCACTCCGAATAAGGAGAGACACAATGCAGCCTAGAGAAAGCCAGATGACTCACCCTGGGAAGCTGTATACAGGTCAGGATCGATGGCTGGAACAGTCTGTGGACTAGGCTGCACGGTATTACTTGTTACACCTGTGAATCAAAACCAGAGACAGGCAGAAAGGGCTTCATCCCCTAATAAAGTATTAGGAAAGAAGCCAAGGGTTGGCAATTATTTTACTATTTCAGTATTTTCTTCATTCTGATGCATTAATCTGAACTTATTTTACAAACTGGAACAGAAAATATGCATGAAAATATGAGTGTTGACCTTCATGACTAGTGCTTCAAATTGTTTTTTCTTTATTCTTTGAAATTAAGATATAATTACATTTATACAATTACCATTTCCCCCTTCTTTTTCTTCCCTCCAACCACTCCTATGTAACCCCCCTTCTCTCTCTCAAATTCAATGCCTCTTTTTCTTTAATTGTTGTTACACATTATATATGTATGTATTCATAAACAGTGACCTGTTATCCCATATCATATTACTTATATGTATATGACCAAGTGGTCACATTGCTTCTTAATTAAAGCTTGCCATGTATCTTTAAAGGAAGAGACTCCCTTCCCTCCTTTAAATCTCTTAGCCTGATAAGTACCCTTGAGGACAAAGTGAGACATAATTATGATTTATTTTAAGTTGGCAGAAGAGTACAGTTCATAACTGTGAAACTGAACATGGCAATTCTCCAGTTAATGTTTTTAAGATGGTATTTCTTATAGGTAAATGAGTGATTGCCTTGACTTTCAATCAAGATTGCCAATGCTGTCATAGTGAATGAATAACTAGCACTGTACTCTAGATGTAGCCTATTACTCAACTAAAAAATTAGCAGAATGTACTGAAATTTTACAAAAGAAGACTACAATGATTCACTCAGCAGGGAAAGTAAACAAAGACAAGCTGACTAATTCCAGAAGCCAAGTGATCTCTGAAAATGCAATTCTTTATGGCATGTGTCTTGCAAATAGCAATTAGTTCTGCATAGTATACTGCTCTGTGTGCTTTTCAGTTCATACGGCTCAGCAGCTGTAATTCCAGATTAATACATACAATCCTTGCTTTCTTTTTAATGGCCCTACAATGCTCCTTTTCAATGCATGGATCATGATTTACAAAACAACTCATTGCTAACAAAATCACGTTTTTACACTTTTCCTACTACACACAGTACTATAAGTAGATGGACCTATCACTGCAAAGCCAGGAGACATGAAATTTTTGCTGAATAATTCAGTGACATTTTGCTTAATTTTGACGAGTGCTAACAAAGTATATTAAGCTAATAACATCTGACATTTTTTTCCAACAAATATTTAAAGGCACATATAAAGTTAACAACAAAAAGAATGTTAGAAAGCTGAACATGAGGGTGCATGACTTTAATCCCAGGACCTGGGAGGCAAAGGCAGGCAGATCTCTGTGAGTTCCAGGCCAGCCAGGGCTACACAGTGAGACTTTATCTCAAAAAACAACAAAATTAAAACAAAATTAAAAAAGAATGTTAGAAAACTAGGAGATCTGAGAGCCTGCTTGTCAAGCCTAGTGCTTTACAGCAGCCACATCTTAAGTGCAATAGCCGTCCACATCCTCCAAGTAGATAAGACCACCCCTTCCCAAGTGACTCATACTCTTCCATAGATTAAATCTTTCAACCAACTCCTTCATGGAAGGCCACACTCTCTGGCCAGCATCCTATGATAACTTTCAAATAATGATGGGTAACAAGCTGTAGTAAGAACATAGTAGGGATCATAGAGACTGCTTAGTTATGCAGATTATTTCATGTGAACAATGTTTTAAAAGGCATTGTGAATCTTACTAAGTTTTCGGTCAGTCATTCAGCTGCACATGCCTGAGGCAGGATAGTCTGAACATGTCTCTTCCTGTTTGCCTTGAAGCACAGAGACAGGTCTGCCCTTTTGCCGCGACCAAATACTAGACTGACGTAAGCTCAAAAATACCTGTTAAGTTGGTAATGTTTTTTAGGTTACTATTTATTTACTGGATGCTGTAGTCTGCTATTTTTTTCTCTGTTTTGGATTTGGATAGGTCCCCCTCGAAATCTGCACAATGGCTGCAACTTTTAGACTGCAATATGCTGGAATGAGATGATCCTTTTAAAATTCATTCCCAGAGGAAAGCAGTGAGCTTGGGTATTTATTCTTTTCTGTTACTCAATAAAATGCAAGTATTATGTCAGAAAGTAACTTCTGAATTATGCTTAAGCAGCATATTAGAAGGCATCCATACATGTTCAAGAATACTGTAGCATTTTTAGTTAACTAATTTGTTCTATAGACTAAATGGCACAGAAACTCTTGAGAAGGGAGACATGAGAGTTAGTTAGGAAGCTAAAGAAGACAGACTCCNAAATTTAAGCAGAGCCTTGAAATGTAGTGCAAAGGGAGGAGAAATTGCTACTCTAAGCTATGAATAAGAGAAGCAAAGGTAAGAAAGTAGAAGACCAGATGTAACAGATCCTCCATGTAACCAGGGGAAATGGTACTGAGAGAAAAACACAGGCCAGGATGTCAACAAGCAAATGACACATCACAGAACCTAAGAGCATAACTTCTCCCTCCACANCTCCTGACAGAGCTCAGGTTGCAGTGTATTAGGTGAGAGGCAAAAAGGCTAGCACTGGCTGGGTGTGGTGGAGCACACCTTTAATCCTAGTACTCCTGAGACACAGGCAGGAGGATCTATGGGACTCAGAGGCCAGCTTTTCTACATAGAGAGAGCTCCAAGCCAACCAGGGCTACACAGTGAGACCCTGTCTCAAAAAGAAAAACAAAAATAGCAGCAATAATACAATTCTATCATACTTATGTAGTTTGACTTTCTACTAAGGCTTCTGTAACACAGACTGCAGAAACACAGGTTCTGAGAGAGAGAGTGAACATCATTAGTGTCCCCAGGTGATGTCTGCTCAGTGGCTTGGGCACAGAGGCAAGACTGCTAAACAAACCACCCACTGCTTTCTTGTGGAAGAACTAAGACTTGTAAATGAGTACATATTATTCTTCTCAGCTATCTGAAGGATTTCCCTTCAATAAAAGTGCATCCTGGGCCTATTACATGAGAGAAGGTAAATCACTCTTAAAGTACACAAGAGGGGAAACATCTGTTACGTTTATAAACTAAAAATGTTATTGTTTTCTTTTATTTGACAGCTATGAACTGAATAAATGCAACAGAAAAATACCTGGAGTTCAGAGGAGATCCAGCATCTAAACTTAATAACTAAACAGAGGCATGTCACTAAGAAAGCAGCTTTGGACTTGAAAAGCTTTTAGATCCTTGTCTACCAAGGATAACAGACAAAGGACAGAAAGGAGGTAGCAACTAACTAAATGAAGCCAGAGTCTCGAATTCAAATTCTCATTCTTTACTGAGTATATTTCTCAGAAGTTTAACTTTCATTTCTTTTTCTGAATGAATGAAAGAGGAGGATGGAGAAAGGGTAATTAGGATATATACAATGCTATATTTACACATGCATGTACATGGAGAGAGGGAGAGTGAACACACAACCACCACATGCCTTTGTTAACCACACTAAAATGTACTGTGCACATTAGAATATTGTAGAATATTATTTTAAGGTGTGTTACATTTGTTTATGCTGTTGAACATTTGTTTAAGGATGCAAGGATGTGTTGCATTCTTTTATGTTGCATTTAACTCTGTGAAGCTGTGTTACTGTGCCTGTCTAAAACATCTGATGGTCTAATAAAGAGCTGAACAGTCAATAGCGAGGCAGGAGAGAGAAACAGGCAGGGCTGGCAGGTAGAGAGAATAAATAGGAGGATAAAGATCCAGGAGCAAGAGNAGAGAGAGGACTTTAGGGGTCAGCTATCCAGCAAGCCACGGAGGAAGAAGTAAAAAAGGTATATAGAAAGAGAAAAGCCCAGAGGCAAAAGATAGATGGGATAATTTAAGAAAGGTTGGCAAGAAACAAACCAGGTTAAGACCAGGCATTTACAAGTAAGAAAAAGTCTCCATGTGTGATTATTTGGGTCCCCCAAAGAGCCAANGAGTAAAAAACAACCAACAACACTAGAACACTTCCTAGATTCCGCCTCCTAAAATTTTGTCACGAATGTGCCCAACAATGAATGCTGACTATTAGTAGGACCATATGAAGCTATCAAGAATGTAGTGTTTTCATTGTATAAAAATGGCAATTATATATAGGTCAATCATGCAGTCCTCCTACAAAATGTATGGTTTCTTGTTTCACACACAAAGCAAGTCTATATTTTACCCAGGGTGAGTGACTTTACTCCAGTGCTGTCCTCAGACATGTTTCTACAGTAGTACTTTTCAGGTAATCTTTCCGTACATTCTACACTGACATATATGATATTTGTCTTGATTCACAAAATGATTTTGAATGCCCATTAACTTGCCATTGAAAGTCCTGTCTCTTTGGCATAGANAAAGAAGGAAGATGAAAAAAGAAAAGNAAAAGAAACTAATTTGTAGAATGCTTATTTATGTGTTATGGCTAAGTACTACTCAATTTTATGCTTTTCCCTCTGTTAATAATTAAACAGGATGANTAGGTANAATACTAATTTCATCTTAGAAANAAGAAAAACACAGGGTGAGGGAAATAGACACCATTTGAATTATTTCAAGTTTACGGGTTTAGTGGGAAAAAACAGACACAGTCATATGATTTCAAATGCATGGCATGGGCATGCTTATTCTGTAAGAACACCAGTGTTTACTCTTTCAGGTACAGTCTGACCAGTATTTACCTATGGCAGATACCCTGGGGTAGCTGATTTTGTTTAAGCATTCTAGATTAGAAATGATGTTTATAAAGACTTTAAGCATTTAGAAGTGTTTGTTTCATGAAGTGTATGTACAAAACAAATTCATACTGGCTGCACTAGCTATGTCCTGATACACACCATAAACCTTGAAATCCAGGNGAACTATGCTAAGTGATCACCTAAGAAAGACCCGTGATACAACGATCAATTTCTTCAATAATAAAGTCAATGTATTAGTAATATAAATAGAAAACATGAGGTTTCAAAATAGGAAGAAAAATATAATTGCTATTTTAATGGTAAAAAGAAATTTTAACTATTATGAAACCCATGCAAGATGACTTAAGTGGTACAGATAAAAAGAGGCTGACAAATGAAAGCCCATGAAGTAAGTGGTGCAGTGTCCCAGAAACAGGACAATCAGGGCTCTTAGGTTGACTCTCATTCCAGTAATTAAAACTGGAGAGATACTGTACAGATCAACACCACAGGTTATTCTGGTGCTGAGATAAAAGCAAAATTTTCTGGACAACTTTTAGGGGAAAAAAATCAACAAAAAAACCCAAATTATACCAAAGCTTAAATATTAGTTGTAAATGGCTATCTATTTGGAAGTAAGGCAGATGATTTGTCACCGATATGAGTGAATGGAAGAGTGCATGCAGCTACGTGCAATGGTCTTCATCTACTGACACTGACATCACTGGACATTAGTTTTATAAAACATTTATAATGTATTGATGAATGCAAAGATAGTAGGTATCTCTTCTTGTCATTTGTATGCCATATTTTTGTTATGTTCACCTGTGATTCTATTGTCATCAAGATTCTCCACCTCCAAGCCTACTCCCCATCATCAATGTCAATGGGACCATGTAGAGGCAAAGGCAGCATCCTAATAGTGCTACCACAGAGGGGTCCTGACTAACAAACCCAATGAGAAACTAGTACTGCAATACTATTCTCAAGCTACAGTGCAGGGGACAGACAGGGAAGAAGACAAAAAGGAAAGAGCCATTTCTATAAGGTACAGAAAACATTATTAGTAAATAAGAGGTAAACAGTAATCAACACATATAAGCACTTGTCATTGCTCCAAAATTTAGACTGTAATAAATACTAAGACAAAAGTAAAACAGAATTTAAGGATCAAACTCTATTAACATCATTATGTGGACCAAATATGAGTATTGTTATTTCTAAAAACATTTTGTGTGTGCATGCCTGAGTGTGGTGTATGTGCACGTTTGAGTGTGTGGTGCATGTGTGTTGTGTGTGGGGCATATGCATATATGAGTGTGTGGTGCAAGTGCATGGTGCCTATGTATACGTGGTGCCCGAGTGTGGTGTATGTGTATGTGGTATGTGAATGGGTATGCTGAGGCCAGGGGAAGACACTTGGTATCCTCTGCTCTATTCCCCTCTGCCTTCCTTTAATGTAGGGTCTCTCAAAAACACCTGGAACTAAGCTAGTAGCAAGCCCTAGATATCCTCGTCTCCACACTCTTTACTATTGGGTTTGAGGTGTGTATGTGGCCATGGCCAACTTTTTATGTGGGTGTTGGGATCTGAACTAAGGTCCTCAGATTTGTGCAACTTGCTCTTACCCACTGAGCTATCTCCAGCTTCAGAATTACAGTTTTTATGAAAATGGGGACACAGTACTGAGTTCATACCTGTGCTGTGTGGCACTTCTGCAGGTGTATTAGCTGGAGCATGTGCACCTGGAGGAATCTGTATCCCACTGTAGCTGCCTGGTGCCAAGTTGCTTGGGTCATATGTTGAAGATGATGGCTGAGGTGGCTGAGTGGGCAGAGAGGTGGCGCCAACATCTTCATTTTCTTCAACATCTGTATGTAATACATGTACAATCTTGAAGCAGGCATTTTGAAATACAATTGCTAAGTATTTTTATTTTCCTCCACTCGCATGACAAACATAATCTACAAACACAATTCCACCTAATGTATCTGATAAGCATGTTATTTCTTGAAATCATTGTTATACATTTTTTTAAAAAGTTTTTGACTGATAATGAATACCATTTCTTTAGGACNGTACCCATCGGGTCTACACATTCTTTACACATAATATTTCTTTCTTTAAAACAATCTTCAAGTGAAAAATAAGGACTTTTTGGGAAAATAGGTCACATCTGTGTTGTCCAAAATGGACCGTTTTTTGATAGTTGTCTTTTATTCAATATTTGCTATGTGCAGGCTATTAGACGATTATCTATTAATATTGCTCAAAGATTAATAAAAATTAAAAATGAAATCATAATAGGTGTTTGATGAAATATGAACTTTGGGAC
This sequence comes from Neotoma lepida, assembly GCA_001675575.1. NCBI lineage: Eukaryota > Metazoa > Chordata > Mammalia > Rodentia > Cricetidae > Neotoma > Neotoma lepida. The sequence continues at coordinate 52,974 of LZPO01035445.1, read as the reverse complement.
TTTGGGTTAGAAAAGCAGTTGAATGATTTAAGTGGAGCTTAATGGGCTATACTAATAGAAACATGGAAGACAGTGGTGCTGAGGGTAATTTGAACTGTGAGGGCCTGGCTCAAAATNTTTCAGATATGGCCTAGAGACCATTCTTGTGATATTTTGGCTAAGAATGTGGCTGCCTTTTGCCCTTGTCCAAAAAGTCTGTCTGAAGCTAAACTTGAAGAGTTTTGGTTTAATAGCACTGGCAGAGAGAAATTTCAAAACAGCTTAGTATTGACTCCGTCCTGTGGCTATTAGTGTTCACTTTATGAAGAACTATAATGAAAAGGATCAAGCTGAGCAAGGGAAAATACAAAATGTACAATTCAAGGAGAAAAGGGCACTAGGAAGTGGAATAGAGCTAAATCCTGTGTTCAAGGAGATAAAAAGATTAAAGAAAAGCCTGATGTTAGATGGAATAAAAGGANTGATAACCTCAGGGCAAGTTTTCATCCACCTAGGGACTGGCACTATTAGGAGATGTAGCCTTGTTGGAGGAACTGTAACACTGTGGAGGTGAGCTTTGGGGNTCTCATATGCTCAAGCCTGGCCAGTGTGTCACAGTCTTTTCCTGNTGCCTGCAGATCCAGATGTAGAACTCTCAGCTCCTTCTCCAGCACCATGTCTGCCTGCACACCGCCATGCTTNCTGCCATGATGATAATGGACTAAACCTCTGAAACTGTAAGCCAGCNCTAATTAAATGTTTNCCTTTATAAGAGGGTCATGGTGTCTCTTCACAGCAATTGAAACCCTAACTAAGACAAAAAACACATGATTATTTCATTATATACAAAAAAAAGGTCTTTGACAAAATCCAAAAACCCTTCATTATAAAAGCCCCAGTGAGGCTAGGGATACAAGGGACATTCCTCACCACAATAAAGGCAATTTACTGCAAGTCCACAGCCAACAACAACTTAAATGAAGAGAAACTTAAAGCAATTTCACTAAAATCAAGAACAAGACAAGGATATTCTCTTTATTCCTATTCAATATAGCACCTGAAGTTTTGCTGGAGCAGTAAAACAAACGAAGGAGATCAAGAAGATGCAAANAGGGAAGAAGACAAAGTATCCTTATTTGCAGATGATATGATTTTATACATAAAAGACGCTGAAGACTCCAAAAGGAAACTTCTACAGCTGATAAACATTTTTAATAAAGTAACAGTATTAAAAAAAATCAACACAAAAATCAGTAGCCTTCTTATATACAAATGACAAATAGGATAAGAAAGAAATCAAGGTAACATATCTTTCACAATAGCACCCCAAAATGTACTGAGAAAACCCTAACTAAGCAAGTAAAAGACTCTTATAATAAAAACTTTAAGGCACTGAAGAAAGAAATTGAAGAAGACACCAGAAGATGGAAAGATCTCTTATGTTCAAGAATCAGTAAGATTAATATGAATATGACCATCCTACCAAATGCAATCTACACATTCAAGAAAATTCTCATCAGAAATCTAACATAATGTTCATAGAAACTGATGAAAACAATATTCAACTTCATATGGAAACACAAAAACCTCAGGATAGCTAAAATAATCTCAAATAATAAACTGTGTATCACCAACCCACATTTCAAGTTGTATTACAGAGCTATAGTAATAAGACATCATATTAAGGGTGGAGGAACACGTTTGATTAATGGAATTGAACTGAAGATCTAGACATATGTCCAAATACCTAAAGATAACTGATTTTTGACAAAGATGCTAAAAACACTCACTACAGAAAAGAAGCTTCTTCAGCAAATGGTCTTGATAAACTGGATGGCTGCACATAGAAGAATGAAGCTAGATCCATATCTATCACCCTGTATCAAACTCAACCAACTCCAAATGGATCAAGGACCTCAACATAAGACCAGATACTCAGAATACGATAGAAGAAAAAGTGAGGAATAGGAATTGGTACAGCCACTAAGGAAACTAGCATGGAGGTTCCTCAAAAAGCTGAGAATCAATATAACCTCAAGACCCAGTTTGGGCACATACCCACAGGACTCTACATCTTACTGTAAAGACATTTGCTCAGCTACGTACATTTCTGCTCTATTCATAATAATGAGAAATTGGCAACAGACTAGATATCCATCAACTGATGAATGGATAACGAAAGTGTGGTACATTAACACACAGAAGATTATTCAACTGTGATGATATATTGCGTACCCTAATAAAATTTGCCTGAAGATCAGAGGACAGAACAAGTCACTATATTAAACACAGACATCAGGCAGTGGTGGCACACACCTTTAATCTTAGCACTAGGGAGGAGTTCAAAGCCACCCTGGACTACATAAGATTGACTCAGTCTAGGAGAGAAACAGAGCCGGGCAGTGGTGGCACACACCTTTAATCCCAATACTGGGAAGCATACACACCTTTAATCCCAGGAAGTGATGGCTGGGCAGAGAAAGGTATATAAGGTATGAGGAGACAGGAACTAAAGGCTTTTTCAGCTTAGGAACCCCTTTTGGCCAGAGGCCTTTTGGCTAAAGAGCCTTTGCAGACTGAGGAATTGGTGAGGTAAGAGGTGGTAGCTGTGGCTTTTTCGTTTGTCTCTCTGATCTTTCAGCATTTACCCCAATATCTGGCACTGGGATTTTTTATCAAAAGACCATTTAGAATTCATGTTATATTCGACTAGTAAGAAAAATGAGATTATGATATTTGCAGGTAAATAGATGAAGCGAAGTAAGTGAGGTAACCTATATCCAGAAAGATGACACTGCATGTTTTCTATCATATGTGGATTCTAGCTTTTAAGTGCTAGATATATATGCCTGATTTAGAATAACTACAGAGATTAGGTAAGTAGCAAGAGATGGGGTGTGGGCATCTTCCAAGGAAGGGGGAATAGTACAGTGTTCTAAAGAGACAAAGGGGAAACTAGATTAAGAGGATTAAATGGGGGGAGGGGGATGAGAGGGCAGGATAAATGAGGGAATATGGGGAGAGACAGCTTTCTGAAAAGCCATATGGAAATCTACTACTGTAGAAGCTTATTTAAGTATATACACATATGAAAATAATTTAAAAGAAATTACTATATAATGGGGGAAACAATGCCCTAACTAGGTATCTTACACCACCAAGTAAAACCCCTAGTACAGGGATGGGTTATATCCTGCAGAGTCAATGGCCAATGGCATTCCTATAGATCCCCTGCCCAAATATTACAGGCATTGTCAATGCTATTTCTATTGCTGAAGACATCATTTATGTTATCAAACATGGAGAAATTGAGCTGGTGCCCAACTAAAAGCTTCACCTGTGCTGATTAGCATACATGGTGTTGTGAAGTACTATATATGCTACCAGAGGAGAAAAATAATCATCATTGTCTTCAAGCTACAAACACTGACACTACAATAGTGACCTACCTGCAAAACACACTGTTGCAACAGTGGCACAATGTTATGGAAATAACCAGGTTATTTATGTCAAGAACCTTGACAGTAGCCTGCCTCAGAGGGAAATCTACTAGTTTGCACAAGGAATATAGCAATAACATGACTCTTAATGACATACTGCTATACCCAGAGATAAGTTCATCATCCAACCTTTATCAGAGAACCATCTTCTTGCAGCAGATAGTAAATAACAGAGACTAACAACTGGACAATGTACAGAGAGTGAGAGACTTTAGAGCACTCAGCCCTACATGGGATGTCTTTATCAAAGTCTTCCCCTCGAGGTTCAAGAATCTATCCAGAAGAGGATAGACTCTAAGAAAGTGGAAAGACTCTAAGAGCCAGAGCTGACGACTCCAAGGAAACAGCATTGTCCAGAAACAGAACTGATTATCATCTGAACTCACAGAAACTGTGACAGCACACAAGACCTGTACAAGTTCAGGCCAGACAAACCCCAGGCCAGAAGGGGAAATGGGTACAAAGTTCCACTCCCATCCAAGAAGCCACTTGCAATTGATTCCTGCTTGAAAGGAAAATAATTTTCTCCAATGAGCGACACAGGAGTTGTTAGCCAACACAAAATAGTGTGTGAGCGTGCGTGTGTGTGCTATTTTTGTTTTGTTTTGGTAATTTTTGTCCTTCTAGTTTTTTTTTCTTTTTTAAAGAGAGAGAAAGAATAAGAAATTGGATGGGTAGGGAGTAGTGAAGATCTGAGAGGAGTTAGGGAAGAGGAAAGAATAAAATCAAAATATATTGTATGAAAAGGCCAATTAAAAAATGATAACAAACACGAGTGAGGAAATGGGGGGTGAGGAACCTTTATTCACTGTTGGTTGGAGTGCACACTGGTGAAGTCACAATGAAAATCAAAAAGCTAAAAAAAGAATTACCACATGAGCCAACAACTCTAGTTCTGGGCATATACTCAAAGGACTTTTATATTCTACTCCTGAGATACCTGCTCATCCATATTTACTGCCATTCTGTTCACAGTAACTAGGAAGCAGAAGTAGCCTAGATGTCCATCAATAGATGGATAGCTAGTGACAATGTGGTACATATGCATAATGCAATTTCATTTAGCTGTAAAGGAAAGCATAATTATTACATTTATAAGTAAATGGATGAAACTGAAAAAAGATTACACTGAGTGAAGTAACTCAGGCCCAGAAAGACAAATGTTGCATGCTATTTTCCTATGCAGATCCTAGCTTCAAATCCTTAGGTTTGTGTGTTTAACTTATAGTACCTGGAAGTCAGGAAAGTAGAAAAGTGAACTGTGGTGAGGGATGCTTTAAGGGAGGGGGTTGGTAACAGAAAACAGGTAATATGAAAACAGACGAGGACTAGGAGAGGTAGAAAATTTAGGCAAGGATGGGGAAGTTGAGTGGGAGAAAAAGGGCTAAGCTAATGGAAGGCATGTAAAAAGCCATATGAACATCTACTACTTTGTGACCAGAAAGGGATGGGGCAGGAAAAGTCAAGGTTGGGGGAAGAGGAAGAAACTCCAAAAGAGAGGTATCTTGCAGGGTGGGATAATGCTGCTCCTAAAGATAACAGGCTATTAAGTAACAGTGTCAGGTGTGGGATGCCCCCTAATGAACTGTTTGTCAAGGAAGCCCCAGAGACTACCAAATCAATACACAATCTTGCTTATTCTTCTTTGTTGGCTACCAGACCAAGATGAGAAGACCCTACTACTAAGGACATTATACATGTTGATTCCAAGATATAGATAAATCAAGCTAGAACTGAACTGGATGTTTCTTTCCAACAGAATAACCTTTATAGTACCTCCTGAAAGCTGAAAGACAGGCTGTTAGCATCAGTGCTCTTACTTGGCTGTAAGCCCAACAAACTACAATACCTTTATTGTAATGGATGAAACTGAAAAAAGATTACACTGAGTTACATCCAATACAATAAAGGCAAGATGTACCCAGTGGTACAATAATGGCATGACTGTTAGGTGAGTAACCACCTGATCTCTAACTGGATATGAGGTCAGCTCCCCACCAGGGAACCCAAGCCTGGTAATGGAAAACCTACCAGAAACCCATGGCTTAATCTCAGGCCCTGGGGAGAACTTACTACTGCGGATTAACTTAATTGTCATGGTACCAGGCCTTCTTCTAAATATCTGTATTTATATGTCTTAGTTAGCCTTTATTGTCAATTTGATATAGAGTAGAGTCACTTGAGAAGAAGAGTCTCAATTGAAGGTTTGCTCAGATCAGAATGGCCTGTGAGCAGGCCAGGGATTGCCTTGATTATTATTTTATATAGGAGAGTCCAGCCCATTGTGGGCAGGATTATTCCCTGGGCAAGGGGCCCTGGGCCATATAAAAAAGCAAGCAAAATATAAGTTTCCAAGTAATCCAGCAAGCAGTGTTCTTCCATGGTTTCTACTTTCAAGCCCCTGTTGAGCTCCTGCCCTGATTTTCCTCAATGATGGATTGCTGCAGAAATACAACTTTTCTTACCCTACTGAAATGAAACTAGAAATACTCAAAGAAAAATGCTACTCTCAGTCTAGCTCAAAGATTCCTTACAACAAATGGTGGTGAATATGAGACCCATTACTACTCAAGGTGCTAGGTGAGGGGTTGGCTCCAAACAGGACATTTATACCACCCCTAAAAACTCAGGGAACATCATGAAGAGCAGGAGAAAAGACTGTAACATCAGGAAAATAGGGAGAAGGGTCTGAGAAACGCTAAATTCTGAGAATGACATAGCTAATGCCATCACAATCTCACAGCACCAGAGCTACCAATAATGGGCCTGCAGATGACTGGGCCTGCCAACAGTCAATCATGGATGAGAAAGGGCTCCCAGGGCTCTACACTTTCCTGCTGAATGACGGACTACTGACAGATTCTGGGGAGAGGACACATTCTCACTGATGAGCTGACTGGGTCCTGATGATTAGTTCCAAATTCATAGCCACACAGATGGCCCTTGTTCAAATTAGCCAGTCACAAAACAAACAAAAACAGACCAATGTGGGAAGGGATTTGTGGAGAGAATGAAGGCAAAGGGGATCTAGAGGTGTTCAGAGAGTGCGGGCAGTGACAAAGCATCAGGAGACATTAGGAGCATCAGAGCATTACGTGCATGTATAAAACTGTCAAAGAAAACAACTCATGAAAGCTAAAAAAGCAGTGGTATTCAACTGCAAGGACGTTCCATAGCTAATTTGTTCAAAAACTAGTATTATTTGGGTTATTTCTAGGTTTTAGGCAATTATAAAGTTCTCACAAACATTCACATACAGTCCTTTGTGTAAACATACCTTTGTCTCTCTCTTGGGCAGTGGGTCTTAACCCTCCTAATGCTATGACCCTTTAGTACAGTTCCTCATGTTGTGGTAACCCCCAACCATAGAATTATTTTGTTGCTACTTCATAACTGTAATTTTGCTACTGTTATGAACTGTAATGTACACATCTGTTTTCTGATATTTCTAAGGCAACCCCTGTGAAAGAGTCATTTGACTCCAGAGGGGTCGTGACCCACAGGTTGAGAACTCCACCTCTAGGGGCACTAACTAGACTGCTAGGCCTCCAAGCTAAGTATATGTGTAATTTAATACCCTTGCTTTCCTTTTCCCATAAGCCATCTATGAGTTACAGCTGATCAGCATCCCTGGCAGCACTAACAGGTCGATCAGTAAATCAGAACTCTAGCTTTTAGTAAGTACATCGTTATCTTTCGGTTGGTTTGTCCCACTACTTAATGATTTCAGCACCCTTCCTAGTGCTTATGCAGCACCTGTTAACTCTTATTTTACTTTTTTTAAGTTTTTAACTGAAATAGAATTATATCACCTCCTCCTTCCTACCTCTACCCCTCTCAGCTAGCCTCACTTGAGTCCTTTCCACACACCCCTAGATCCTCAAGCTGAAACCTCTATTTGATTACACACTCTCTCACACACACACACACACACACACACACACACACAAATACAACCTGCTGAGTCTGTTTTTATTGTTTGTGTGTTATGGTTTCAAGGCTGACCACTTTGCATTGTACAACCAATAATGGGGCTCATCCCTTGGAGAGGCTAACTCTTCTTCTATTGGCAGTCATTATCTGTAGTTCTTTGTCTAGGGGTGAGACCTTGCAAAGCTTTCCTTTTTCCTTATTAACATGTTCCCTGATTTTGGCATGTTCTGGTCCTCTCTATAGAGCCATTTCCAGGAGAGACTGTTTCATAGCACACTTCCTAGTATTCTGGCTCTGACAATATTTCATCCCCCTTTTCCACAATGGTCCCTGAGCCAGATACTCAGCATCACTGCCACATTTGACAGTGGATGCATGCAACTTGGTATAAGTACGCTTATGTCTATATCAAACTAACTNAGACTATATTAAACTAATGGGAAGGACCAAATTCACACCCAGAGGTTACTAAAATGAGTTGAAAGTAGTACTTGCTTCATTAGTGTAAATTCATTTAGTGGGTGGGCACAGATTAAGAATTGTGCCAAAGAGTGTTTTATAAAAGCTGAATTCTGCCCCCTCCCCNTCGGGTTCTTTCTTCTAATTTTCTTCAGGTACTGTCTGGTTACATAAACCTGCTGTCTGTCTGCTCAGAGAAATCCTGCTGCCTCAGTCTTCCAGTGGGCTAGAACTATAGGCATGAGCTACCATACCCAGTTACATAGAAAATTTCTATGAAACATTAAAAGAGCAGATAACTTCCAACCTATTTAAAACAAGGAACAGAAAAGGAGCAGAAATTTTCAAATTTTATTATGAAGTATAGCATTTGTTTATGTGTATGTGTATCTTGTCAGATAAGTCCAAGTGAGTGCAGATACCCACAGAAGTTGGAGGAGCTGGGTCCACTGAAGGCATTACAGGTGTCTGTGAGCTGCCGCGTTAAAATGAATAATATTTTAATCCTCCCCCCNAAAAAATTGTAGAACAATTTGAGTTATGAATATCAACACAAAAATTCTCATTACCATAGTAGCAATAAATGGAATTCATCTGTGTAATAAAAAATAACACATCATGGCCAAGTGAGGTTTATTCACAATGTCAAGTTATTTCAAAGTTGGACAGTCTCATCACTTTATTTAACACAATAAGGAAACGAGTTAGACTGCAGTTGGCCAACTCTGACAAATACGATACTGAACATAACTATGTACACCTGTCTGCCCACTACCCACAGTCACTTCTGCATAATAGCGGAACTGAACATCTGCACTAAGGATATGTGGTTCACAAGGTTGAAGTATATATTACTTCCTGATCCTTTAAGAAAGCTTAATGACTCCTGCTGTAAATAATTACCTCCACAGATGCCCCCAAATCATCTAATAAAATGCAAGGATCATCTGGATTGTTCTCAGTTCAGGGAAAATGGTATATTGACTACATTTCTAATAATTGTTTTTAAAAAAGTGAGAAACATTTCTCCCTTTCTTTTTTTCTTCCATATTAACTACAGGTCTGATAGAAATAACAAGATTTTCATATTTTTCATGATTAAATTGTATAAATCCATTTACTATGTAATAACCTTAAAATTCTCCTGTACAAAGATTTTCTTTTGTAAATCAAGTGCAAAACACTGTATTTATAAATTGTGTGGAAAAAGAGACTCTATCTACATATGAGCATCCATCCATCCATCCATCCATCCATCCATCCTTCCTTCCTTCCTTCCTTCCTTCCTTCCTTCCTTCCTTCCTTCCTTCCATCCATCCATCCTTCCATTTGCTTGAAAATTCATAAAAAAATATTCTCTGTAAAGATAAACAAAACTATGGTATAGATTATCTGAGTTTTGGTAGGATCTAGGAAGATGAGGATATGGAAACTACAAATTCACTTCCCACTTTTGTATGATTTGTAATTTTTGGAGCCATGTAAAGTATTACCCTGTGCCTTGCCAATACAGCACAATTCAAAAATATACACAGAAANATCACAGCCCTAATACAATATTCATTGGGGTTTGGGAACACTTCCAGGTCACATTGTAGGTAGACTGTCTTTCCTATGCAGAGATGAAGTCTGGGCAGACATAGAAGACAGTGAAGACACTTAGCTGACATGGACAGAACAGCACATGTAAAGCCTTAATCTCAAATGTCCCCAAGTTCCTGGTTTTATAGTTACAAAACTTTGAAATCTGAAAACTCAAGATTCTACTTAACATTTCTACTTAAGACTAATAAATACATACCGTTATCTTCTTCTATTCCAACAGGGCCTGCTTGAGGAGTCTCCCCATTCTTTAAGCAGTTATGGATATATGTTGCCTTCCACCTTGCATACTTTCTGTGTTTCACATTCTAAAAGGGAATATATTTGTAGCACCATCAGAGCATGATAAAATACAAATGAGAAATACTAACATGGGCTAAGTCACATTCCTGAGATGAAGTCTCTATTTGTGGGGTGCAGTTCTGAGAGTCTGACCATCTCTACATTCTACTGCTGATTCTTCCAGTGGTCAGGGCCTGGCAGACTCCACGAGAAGGTCTTTTCATTAGAACACTATGGCATCACATCACAAAAAAAGGCCGCAAAGGAAGCGTTTGTGTGTCTTGCCAGCAAAATTTCTATCTCTTGGGTTTCTAGAGAAATAGGTTAAATGGAATTTTAAGCTGAAATATAAAAGGTAGCAACAACAGATAACTTATTTCTGCAAAGATATATACAAATCCATGAAAATAAAAATAAAACCAAGATGATAAAAGTGTTATCTGGTTAGTTTTCACTTCTAAGTTGTCATATGCTGCTACCTAAGTGCTTGATCTGACCACTTGAGCTTTNAAGGGGGACAGGGGGAGAGTATCATTCTGTTGTCTAAAGAGGAACTGCAAACACCTCTCACTAGGGAGCCTGAACTTTCCTGTGTCAGCCCTAAGGCCTGCTTCTCACCCTGCCACTTCAAGTTTGACTGCGCTTCGTTCCATTTCTTTAACAAATTTTCAAAACAACTGTCCACACTTACATCTTCCTGGTTTTACTGTTCAGCTCACTGGCATGTGTGCTTGTTTTATTTCNTTAGAGTTCCCTTGGGTCACACACTAAGTTAGACACCTTGAAAGTACCCACCTCTTTAGTGGCTTGGGTCTGTACCTCACCAAAGAGGAGCTTCTCCTGCTAATGTCACCAATAATCGATTTCTCTCCGGCAAGCCCAGTGGACATTTCTAGCCTTCCCCTGTTAAACCTGACAGCAGCATATTAAACCCTGGACCATTTCTGTTTTTGAAACAGTCAGTCCCATTTTGTGACTTTTTTTCTCCTTCCTCTGTTTTTTTTTGCTACCTAAGCCCCTATCCAGCCTCCAAATAGTCTGAAGGCTCCTATTCTAGCAGAGGCTGCAAACTAGTGGAACAGTCAGTGTGACTCCTATAGGACTTTAAACATCACTTATGTTTCCCACAGTATCAGCAAAGTTACAGAAACCCATTATTTCCAACTTTTTTAAAAATGGAGGCTTTGGAACACTGGGATTACCTTTATTTGGCAGTGTGTCTGAGCTGGGTGGCAGTTCCTTCAGACGACACACTCATACAGATCCATTAATACAACATCTCTCCTGCTCCACCACTGCCCTCTCCCTGCATTCTTAGTTTCACAAATCTTTAGCNTTTATTATCAGGTATAATTTGTTAACTCATAGCAGCCCGTCTTTCTTCCCTACACTACTTATGCAATTCCTACAAGCATCAAGACAGCAGTCATTAAACTTGTTTGTATGTCTACATATTGATTTATATGGCTTCTGTTGTCTTTATTAATCTTAAATGTATATAACTAGCCTAAATTTGCTTCTAACAAATATCTGATAACGTGGTTATTTCCACTATGAAGTCACATATACAACTAAAATTAATCTGCCCCCAATTGCTTTCTTGATGCTCCCCAGTCTCTCTTCCTCCTGTTAACTTCATTCATTGAAGACAGGTGTCTGTGGGAGTCATTTTTAGCATCCCTATCTTATCTCTGACCACTTCCATCTAATTCACCTGATTCTGCTTTTGGAAAACACAATGTTCTTTATCTCCACATTTCTCTCTAAGAGTCCCCTGGCTCCCTACTATGTCTCTATATTTTTAACCTACTTTCCTCTGTATTTTCCTCATCAAGCGCTCAGATCAATCTTCTAAAACATAAATCCACTCATATCAATTTTTTTCAGGGGCTCCTCCATGCACTTGGGCTATAAAAGTCTTTCCTACTTGGTTCATAACTGTCTGAGCTCCTCAGTCTTCCTATTCACTTCACTCTATCATGCAGTTTTCNGGATAGTCTCTATCTCTAAACATATCCAGGCCCACACATGCTGCTATCTCGGGCTGTTTCTACTTTTTCTCACAAGGTATATTCATTTACCTCTACTCATTCCTTATGGGGCACATCAAGTATTAATTCTTCACAAAGGTTTCTTGACCTACCCAATCTAAAACTAAGTAATTTATTTTTTAACATTTGCCATAATTTTATAATTACATATTTATATTTATAAAACATTTCCTCATCTATAAACACATTGACATCACCAAAGGCAATCTACTGTCTGCCGTCTGTGCATGTCTCTGGTTTTGTTCTAGTACACAGTAGATGCTTAACAACATCTCCTATCTGATGAATGTGTGCTAACAGAAATCATCACTTTCTCCAATAATGTAGTGGAGTTGCTTGGCTATGCATGCATTATTCAGGTTAGGAACTTCAACTGAATTGACTATACAGTTATATAGAGCAATTTGAAATTTCCAAAGTTTAACTGAACTTTTTTGGGGTTGCAGGACTTTTGAAACAGGGTATTATTTCAAGGCCTAGGCTAGCTGCTCTAGGCTCATNAGTGCTGTATAATCCAAGCTGGTTTTAGACTTGTGGCAGTTCCCTTGCTTCAGCCTCCCAAGTGCTGGGATTATAGCATGAGCCACCACACCAGACTAGCCTAGCAGTTTCTGACCTACAGAAACACCATTAGCATACGAGTTGCTCTATTTTTNCCCTTCTCTTTCACTGCCTTTAAAATAAACAAAACAAAACAAAAATGTCACAGCACTGAGTTTCCATTAGTTTTATGTTTTCAAAATCCCATACAAACTGGGAGTGATGGTGTACAAACACTAAATTATCTAATTTAAGAATCTCTGGGTTTACATGTCCACTTGAATCCCATATCTACAAATGACATTATTTTAAAATGTTCATTATCTTATCCTCCAGTTGTAATATTCNAATTATTATTTTAAATATATGTAATTACTATGGATATTTTTTGTTGTTTAATAAACATTTGCCATGAAGATTTTAAATTAGCAAGCAAGAGATATAAAGTAAGCCGTGTGTTCTATCTGTCCCTTGGAGATAATCATCCAGCTACGAACACAGGAAGCATATTACATCAGCTACAACAAGTAGGGATCATTAAACTTGTCTCTTGTGGTAAGTGTTTGAATACTTCTGTCNTAGTTAGGGTTTCTATTGCTGTAAAAGACATCATGACCACGGCAACACTTACAAAGAAAACACTTAATTGGGGTGGCTTGTTTACAGTTTCAGAGGNTCAGTCCATTATCATCATGTCAGGGAGCATAGCACCATCAGGCAGATATGATGCTGGAGCCGAGAGTGCGACATTTTGCAGTCAACAGGAAATCTACTGACAGTCACACTGAGGGAAGCCTGAGCAAAAGAGACCTCAAAGCCTGCCCCCACAGTGACATACTTCCTCTAACAAAGCCACACCTACTTCAACAGGCCATATTCTAATAGTGCCACTCCCTTTGGGGACCATTTTCTTTCAAACGACCACAAATTCAGAAAGAAAAAAGTATGCTCAAAGATCCCTGGGAATAGAAATGGTATTCTGGTTTGGTCTTTTAAGACAAACATGATGTGAAAAGGTGGAGGGAAGGGCAAGACCAGGCTGGGGAGAAAGAAAGGTCTATGCAGTCAGAAGGTGGAAATAAAGAGAAGTTAAGGTGAATGGAAAAATCAATCTGCTATGGGTAAGAAGGTTAGGAGTGAGTTGGATAAGAGAAACCAAAACAAGATTAAAGTTTAGCTGACACCTTTTCATCACCCTCCAGGTCATAAAGCACTTTATACACTTCCCTATTTAGTTCTCCACAATCATCTTGAAGTGCAAGCAAGTTATATTTTACTTCCTCTACGACTCGACAGTACAGGACCAGGTGAACAAAACCACACTCTGGTCTGGCTTTCAAAGCCTTCCACATCTATGATTCTGCTTCAGTCTCAGCCATGCCACTTCCTGCATGCTATTCTCCCTTTCCTGCCATGGTCATCTTGTGGTCAAATGTCTCCTCTTCTTCAAGGCTCAGTCAAATATTTNTTTCCAAATAGCCCCCTGGGCTTGCAGGAAGTTAGTAATTATTTGTCATTTCCTCAAGGCAGACAGTACACTAACTGCCGAGGGAGACAGGATGAAGGAGACAGCACAAATATTACATACAGTTCAACATGAAGGCCCGCCAGTAACTGCCATCTCTAAATGTGAGCCCTTTCATCCAAAGCTCTGCTCTTAGCTTCTGCTGGAGAAGAAACCAAACACTTTACTACCAAGAAAGAAGAGAAAAAGGCCTGGGTCCCACAGTATGATTGGTGGGCACATTTTCAATGGTCTAAAGAAAATTTCTACAAGGTCCTACCATTTCCATGCAGTGGATCCAAGGAAATAAGCCTCTAGCACCTGGATATTTGTAGAGATCTTATTCAAATGACAGCAGTAAGATATTACTTCTTTATCCTTTTCACTTAGGTTGATTAATCTCATCATTACTGAGTTATCAATGGTCATGATATTATAGTAATAAAACCAGGCACCCTATTTAGAAATGCTTTGGTAAGATACAACGATCATGATACAACTTGTAATTCAAATTGAAATATATGAACCAAGGGGAAATGACTTTAGAAGGTCAATTACTTAATGTGTATTAGGATGTATCTAGTAAAAAGAGGACACTTCTGTAAACAAATGAACTTCATCTTTATATAAGTTAACTTTGTCTGTAGACTTTGTGGAAGAGCTATATTATGACCGTGTAAGATTCACTCCTAGTTTCCTATTGTGAGAAGTTTAAACCACCCTTGGCACCTTAACTAAGTATGTAAAGTTTTAAGAGACTATTAGTTTAAGTTAAAGAGGGTTTATATTAATAAACATATAAAAATATTTCCAACAGCAAATAACAAAAACTTTGTTTTTAGTCCCTATTTTCCAAAATCCTGGCACGAATAAGATACAGCAGAAACTTCTGACGTTCTAACCTGAGTTAACAGACATCTGAATGCTGTTGTAAAAAGAATGTTTGATGATGCACAGTATTTTAAGAGAAAAATTTCAAGATGTCAATATTTGTAAAAATCCATTCACTCCCTTTGGCTGATTAAGACATCCTTTCTGGGAAACAGGAATTGTTAAAGGAGCTTTTACTTTTGTCCCTGGCCCCAAGTTCCTGTTTTGTAAGTGAACTGATGAAAATCACTGACGATGGCAAATTTCACCTAGTAGAGTCAGCAGCGGATACGAAGCTTTCCACTGAATTCTCAACTCATTGCCTGTACTAGCCCGCAGAGTTGTTGGACTGGTAGAAACACACAAAGCTGGATCAGGTGTTCTCAAACTAAGTGCACACAGGGATGAAAAGAGATTTAATTACAAACAAAAAACAAGTTTGCCCCAAACTTGCAGACTTGGAAAAGCCAATAATACCAGTTTCTGGCACACACAAGACTTCANATTCGGGAGAGCCCCAGTGCCCTTTAGTTCTTCCTCCCTGACTTTTTGTCTTGAACCTACCTAGATTNAACATTACAAATATCCTCATTACTCACGTTAACTGCTTTCATCAATGCTAGTATTTCTCAACACTTCTGTACTCACCCTACACTAGATGGCCCTTTCTACTCATCCTACACTTTCCAGACCCTGAGGCCTTGCTGGATCACTCCCATTGCTTTACTCTCCANCTGCATTTGGTTTACCGGCTCTTCAGGTCCGTGATTTTCTTTTTTCCTTGATGACATTGCAATCAATCCTTTATATTNGTTCTTTCTTGTTATACAGGGCCTGGACTTCCACCAATTAGTTCTTAAATACCTCTTCTTCCCCACTTAACCTTGATTCTCTGTTCCAGAGTGATGGTTTGCATCAGAATGGCACCCATAGACTCTTATGTTTGCTTAGTTCCCAGTTGATGAACTGCTTGGAAGGATTAGGAGGGGTGTGCCCTTGTTGGAGGAGTTGTATAGCTAGGGGTGGGCTTTGAGGTTTCAAAAGCCCAGGCCAGGCCCCATTCTGCACTCTGTTTGTGCCTGCTGCTTGTGGATCATGATGCAAAGCTCTGAGCTCCAGCACCATGCTTGTCTGCTTCCAGTCATCATAATGGACTAACCCTCTGAAACTGAGCAAGCCCCCATCTAAGTACTTTCTTTTATAAAAATTGCCTTAGTCATATTGGCTTTAAACAACAACACATAAAAAGTCTCAAATTTACAACTTCTTTCCAGACTATTTTAAAACTCAAAACTAACAAGTCTAACTAAGCATTTTACTTGTAGGCTTGGTAGCCACCCCCGCCACCCATCCTCCATAGAGTTTTATTACTTAGAGGAAATATATGAGGGGCAGCCATGTTTTAAAACCCAGTAAAAGGTATCAGATTTGGGGGAAATCTTCCTTTTATTAGGAAATATTTTCATGATAGATGAAATAAATTCCTTAAAGTCCTAAATAAACAAACGTNTAATGATCTCATAGACCCTCAGTGTTATATTTCAACTGACAATAAGCCACTACTATACACTAACAGAATCTTCTTAATGTTCAGCTTCATTGTCTGATCCCCTCACTAAATCTGTTCCTTCTCATGTCAATTCTGACATGTCTGAATGGCAGTTCTATTTTTTGTTATTTGCTAATGCTCTGAGGTACTAATCAGGCTAGGCTTAATCTAGGTTGGCCTGGAACTCATGATCCTCTGGTGTTTGCCTCCTGGGTGCTGGGATTACAGTACACTACCACATATGGCTTGCAACACCATTCTCAACAGCTGCTCAAGGCCATGCTCTCAGTCACGCTCTTATCATCTACTTCTATCAGTGCTATGACAGAAACACACTCAGAATCCAACTACTTACCATCATGACCTCCACTGCAAAGTCAGGTCTGAACAAGCAATATCTCTCATATTGATTATCTAATGTCTGCTTTCCCTAGTCAATCCTTGTCTACTACCCTGAAAATAGTAACTGTTTAGGTAAAGACAATTCTTAATCAATTATGCTTGAATTTCCCCTCCTCATCTTAATTTCTGTTATTCTCTATGTTCTTATTTTCCATTCAACCACAGAATCCCCCTTGCTATCCAGTCTTGGATGAGTAGTTAATATTAGCTTCAGAATCATTACGGTACTTGATAAAGAGTATGAATTCCATATAAAACTGTCTCCTCTTGGATTATTTGTGTGATTTTTTTCCCTTATAGCCTTTAAGGCTTTGTTAAAATGTTTCCTGATTCTCAGCAAGGCCTTTCTCAAATCAACTAACTAACAAATTCCTATTCCTACCTTCAATTTCTCAAGTACAGCTGTTGAAAAGTAGCAATAAACTTTTTTGTTAAACTTGAATATACAATGACTTGGGGTTCAGTGGATAATGTTGAAGATATTTGTAAGATCCCCAAGTTATAAACAGAAGTGGAAAAAAAATCCCTGAGAGGGAATTTACAGCTTTCAGAAAATTTTCAAAGCAATGATTTAAAAAAAAAAGGCTAGTAATCTCTTAGTGCTTACAGCACATTTACCTCTGGTCCCTAAAATACATACAAACAAAAGATGGTCTATATAGTACCTGGAGCGATGAAATATAGTAAGAAATACTTGAGAAACAAACAATAAAATTGTTATAATAATGGCTACATACTGAAGTACTTGTAATTACTTATTACATATACTCCAGACACATTTAGAGTAGAGTTTTATAGGTGCAAAATTTTTAAAGCAACCATAATCTCACAAAACAAGATTTTAAAGAGGAGAGCAAAATTTTACTTCAAAAATAATTAAAATTTAATACAAATATTAGAATTTATCTACTCTATTATCATAATATTGGTATATATTTATGTTCAAATTAGTCAAGATTTCCAAGCAAGGCATGAATGTTAAATATTTAATAATATAGTTTCATTAAACCTGTGGTAAAGTTTTAATAACAGTATATATTATATTATATATAGGTAGGTAGATAGATAGATTACATCTCATCAAGTTATTCCATACATCTTGTAATCATTTTTCTCAGATGGAAGACAATCTCATACANGACAGATATCAAGATGAGGAATATTCACACACAGCAGTACTGTCTGCTTCACAGCCGTACTATCCTGTCAACTGCACCAGTAATGTCCTCTGCAGTTCCTTCTCCAAGGCAGAGATCTAATCTAAGAGATGCATGCATTATTTAGTCATACTGAGTAATCATGTCTATTTAATTTCAATCTGATAAAGACTGTTTCTCCTGACCCTGACATAAAAAATGCTAGCATAGTTATAAAACATGTATTGATTAGATCTGTTGGATGTTTCTTCATGTTTGGTTCACATTATATATTTTGAACAGCACTGCCACAGACTACTTAATATTGAATAGGTAAAGGTGATGTTGGCTTGCTCCAATACTAGTGATGCCAGGTTTCACAATCTGCTTAAAGAAGTCCATGTTTTTCCCTTAGAAATTCACTGTTTCTCTCTTCGAAGCTATTAAGTGATCCGAGAGGAGATAGTTAATAGGCTTTAATGCTATAAAGAGTTTCTCTGTTCTTCTATCACTTATTCATTTTATTACATTTAACACTATGGCCCCACTGACTTTTAAACATAGGTTATTGTCCATTGTTAGCAGACTTGCAATGATGCTCAAATTTTTCTTCTCTTTTCTTCTTCCACCCCCTTATTATTTACTTACTTATTTGTTTATTTAGAGGTAGGGTCTCAACAAAGCTTAGGCTGGCCTTCAACTTAAAATCTTCCTATCTCAACTTTCCAAGTGTAGAATACCACACTATTTTCTGGCACAAGAAGGTCCAACTTAATGCACTGCTTTCCTGACCTGAACTACAATTTAGTCATTTTTACAAGAGCACTGGTTCCTGTTACAAAAGACTAGTGTTGAGAATCAAATCAGGTATCAGGCTGTTCTCTGCTCCTGGGGCGCCANTGTTTTTTAGATTGTCTTGGTATAGAGAAACAGGAACTAGGTTGTATATGCTTTTTACACATATTACATATACACCATAAATACATATTCCCCCAAACATGCAAATTATATACATAAAATAGCATATATCTATATGCATAAATGTGTATATATAAACCAATGTCTTCAGAAGCATGAATTTAGATTCTTAAATTTTGCAACACAATGTACTGCTCTCTCTCCTTGTACTTAGTTCCTACACAGTGCAAACCTGCTTCCCTCTGTATTTGCCCATCTGCTCAATCCTGGAGTACAGTAAGCCACTTTATAACTGTCAACTCACCCCAGAGAAGCCTAGAAATAGCGCAATACTGATATTTTTTGCTGATAAAACTGATATATGAGATGTATAAATATTAAATATATAAATTATTATTCTGATAAATAGATGTTGGTGTAAATATACAATATATATAATTTCTAACTAATTGAAATGTTTCTTTATAGCACTTTCAGATCCATTTCCCTTGCCCCCCTAAAAAAACTTTCAAAGTATTTTTCATTTTTTTGTATTAGAATGAACTTGTCTATATTATTTACAGGCAGATATGCACAGTGTACCATTAGATTCTTCTTTTGATCAGCATTTCTATAAAACTGACCCATATTCTAGGCTACATCATTTGTCAATTCCATATGATACTTAGTAACATCACAATTTTGTTTATCAATTGCTCATATGCACACATCTGGGTTGTTTCTAGATTTTGGCTATTATGAATAAATTTCCAACAAGCAAGCTCTTTTTCTAGANGTATGTTTTTGTTTCTCTTGGGTAAGTACCAGAAAAGGAAGTGTTGGGTAAAAAAGGTGTGAGTATGCTTAATTTTATTAAACTTGACAATTCTTTCCACTCAGCAGTCATAACATCTAACATTTCCTCCAAGCAAAGTCTGAAAGGTCTGGTTTTTCTTCATTCTAAACATTTCAGGGGCCAGTCTTTATTTGTTTGGTTAATTTTACTGATTGTTAAAGCTACCGGTTTTGTTTTGTGTTGTATTATTCTTTTCTTATCAGTGACTGAGTAGATTTTTTAAAATCTCTATAATTATAAATTTTTAAACATTTTGTGCTAAATATTTCATATAATTTGAAAATCTTGTTACAGGTATACAGACATTTGTAAGTGTACCATTTTCTACATGAACTGACTCCTGACCACTGTTGAAATGTCTCATGTAATATGANACAGTAATATGTTTTAGAAGCTTACTTTGGCTGGGCGGTGGTGGGGCACGCCTTTAACTCCAGCACTTTGGAGGCAGAGGCAGGCGGATCTCTGTGAGTTNGAGGCCAGCCTGGGCTACCGAGTGAGTTCCAGGAAAGGTGCCAAAGCTACACAGAGAAACCCTGTCTTGAAGCTTACTTTGCTTATCGTTGCTACTTGGGTTTTCGTGACTTAGTTTGACANGAATGTCTTTTTCTACATTTTTACTTTAGAAAGAGCAGCCAGTGCTCGAACTGCTGAGCTGTCTCTCCTGCGTCTTCATCTTCTTCAAGTGAACNCTGTTATCGATAGAATTCTGATAAACAACTTTTTATTTCTGTTTTTTCCCCATTCTTCTTCATTAAGCACTTTTATTTACAATCACATAACTTTCTGGCTTCTTTTTCTTTTCTTTTCTTAAATGAGAAATCAAATATCTTGCAAAACATTGCTATCCTGTGTGTAAAGTGTTGTTTCATTTGACTTTCAAAATGTAGCTAGAAAAAAATTGACCACTCTGGCTTCCATTACATTTCGGACAGACATGCTGATCTGAATAATGTAATAGAAAACTAATAAAAAGCACCACTACTCATCTTCAGCTATGAGACAGTAAGGTGCACACTCACTTCATCTGTCAGCTCACCAAACACTGTTATGACATCTATTAAGAGGCTTGCAGTGTAGAACGACTTGATCATGTTTCTGAAAGAGAAAAGGGGTTCGAATTAAACAAATAAACATTGAAATGTAGTCATGTACCTATAAGAAAAAAATACGTTTAAAAACACTGAAATTAATGGGAGCCCACTGCTAATGCCATGAGAAGAAACAAACACACTGTACATAAATGCTACCAGGTTTTATCGTGGAGTTTGATTTAGCAATGTCAACTACTGCCTGAATCTATATCAAAGAACAATATATTTTCATGGTTTTAAATACTATAATAATGACCAATCAATCCTNTAAATTGGCTGGTACTCTTTCTTGTTTTTTGTATCATCTGTTTTTTGAGACAGTGTTTTGCATGTAGCCTCTGTTGGCCTTGAATTTTTGATGATCCTTTTATCTCTAAATAGCCATGTGACACCACACCCAGCTAGGCTGGTATGCCTTTAAAATTGACATCATTAGGACAAATTTGTTTTGACTAAAATCAACTCAGATTTTTATTAAATGTAAAGACTGGCTAATTGGGATAAATTTACTGAGAAATGAGTTGGACATAGATTGTTCCTAAAGCTACTCTCTTCAAATAGAAGGGCCCACATTTGTAACCTAAAAATCACTGTGGATTACAATTCCAAAATATATAAATCATTACTCAGGTGGTCAGAAAGTATTCAACTGGAAACTAGGTAATTTTGGTCAGAAAGTAGCCAAACTTGAAAAGANTTTTTATTTTCCTTCCTCACTTACTTGTGAAATCGTCCAGCTCGATCTTCATTGTCTGCATACAAGAACATTTTCAAGGCATAATTTTCCAAATGGGCACAACCAACTATTTCTTGAGTAACAGCTTCATTATCCCCCAACTGTTTCTTAAGCTAAAATAAAATCAGACACATAGCTCAAGATTTTGTATTCTCAGAAGGGTCTGTTAAGCACAAGTAATTCTAATAATTACTTTATGTAAATTACTTTACATTCATTTCAATAAAAACTGTAACAGCAAATCTTATAAAATAGCTCTACCCCAGCCTCTTGTATTCAAACAAAAGCCCGACTCTCTCATGGGGATGAAAATGTAGAGGTATAATGGAGCTTTAAGGATGAAAATAACCAAAAATAAAAGACAACATTGCCAAGTATCCTGGTGAAGAACTAAATCTTGCTAATTATTACCCAGCCAATAACAACTACCCTAAAATGGAACTAGAAACTTCTCAAGGACATAATTTAAAATTTAACTTTGACCTATTTCAGTTTGCATCAAATATAAAAGACTAAGACTAGAAGCATTATTGTGTACTAAACTGTGTCTAGAACACAGTTTAAAGAAGAGCTCACACTAAACTATGAGAGGTGTAAAGTGACAAATTCATTACCAGATTACTTTAAACTTAGATACATACAGCCCATGTCAACACAACTTACAACTATGCAGATTTTCAGTTTGCATATGCCTCCACTACACATACAGTAATTTGAAATATTTTAAAACCAAAGCTCTTCCTGTTTTGCTTGTCTAGGACCATTAAATTGAAATAAAATAATTTTCAAGAGTATCATATTTAGGCAACCATAACTGCTTTCATTAGAGGCTGGCTGGAAAGATAGCTCAGGAGTTAGGAGTACTTGCAGAGGACATGGGTTCAGTGTCCAGCACCCACATAGTGGCTTACAAAAATCTGTCACTCAAGGACCAAGGGAATCTGACGCCCTCTTCTGGCTTCTACAAGCACTGAACACATGGGGAACACTTACATACATTCAGGCAAACACACACACACACACACACACACACACACAATATCTCACGATTGCCTAAAAATCAGCCAAAGTAAAAACTCTAAAAATTAAAAAAGAATAATTTAACCTCCAGAAGAGATGTATGTAATGCTGGAATTTAAGGTAATTTTGCCTAACCTTATTCTAACCATCCAAATCCCCATATAACACAATTTACTGTGTTTAACCTGCAAACTGACTTGTAAAAGCAGATTTAGTCCAAAAAAAATTAGTGAAAATACGGCACTTCATCTTATGTTCAAGCAAAAATATCTGATAAAATCATGACATTCTGAATGCTTTAAAGTATAATGCAAACACTGTATCAAACAGATAAGCACTCATGTGAATGAACTTACTTCACTTTTCGTGATTGTATGCATTGCAAATAACTGAGTTCTGTTCAGTCTGTAGCTTTACCTTAGCTGTTATTACTAGTGTGAGAGAACATGATCTATATAAATGTCAGTGAAAGGTAGGACTTTCCAAGTTCACTGTGATGTGTGAAAGGCACTGTCCATCTTCTCCAGCAGTATCTCATGCAATGGCACTATAATTCACCTTATATCCATGGAAGCCACATTAGAAACCGGGGATTTTGGGTCAGCAGACAGTGACAAGAAGTCACAGAGGACACTTTATCTATTAATGCCAATTACAACTAGGCTCTAAGTTCTATGGTGGACTGGTCCTTTGATCTGAATAGTAATTCTGGAATAATAAAGCATAACAATGAAAACCTTAAAAGGCTCTGGGCTAAGACAAATTTAATTTTGGTATGTATTTCTTTTGTTTCTTTAAGCCAAATAATGTAAGTGATGCAATTAAAAAACAGACAGAAAGTAAGCACACAGCTGTCAAAGGATGCAACAATAACTGAGCCTACTTTACACTTGAAACTCCCCTGGATATAGTGTGGGTTTTTAAGATTCCTCCTTTTCCTTCTGGCATAATGACACTGCTAAGTGTTGCTAGGGGAAGAACTGAAATGAGAACACTTGCACAAACACACAAAATGAAATGCCATATACAAGTCAGATAGTAAGTTATTAGTGTTTAACTTACGGATTCTAACTGGTCCATTAGCTTTGATAAAAATTTACGACACTCAGGAGTTTTACTATCAATCTTCATTCCAGTTTGCATAGCATATAAACGACCTACACAGAAAAGAAAAATATGTTGGTTTTAAATTTCTATACATTTAAAAAAAAACAGTTAAACAAAGGAAATTATATTTAGGGTTCTTGTTTGAAAAAAAAAGAGAGGATATAGATATAATATAGATAAAAGGTAGATTATTGAATCTATTTTTAAAAGGCAATTACTAGTTTTAAACATTTTACATTGCATTGGATTTTGTATACAAATATACATTGATACAAATTTGAGATTGATTTTGTTAGAAAATA
>LZPO01035444.1:14581-41568 GCA_001675575.1 Neotoma lepida | reverse complement strand
AATAAAAACATACATTTTAAACTCTTAAAAATCTGTTTCACTTAAAAGTACTTTAAATTATAAGGGAATTAAAAACAAATACCATGTGGAAACTGAAAGCAACCCCAGTATTTNTCTGATAAGGGAAAAAAAAGAAACTAATTTTTTAAAGTATTATAAAGAATTATACAGTTAAGTCAGAATTATCAGCTCATTCTATAACCCTACAGATGACTAGTGATTATGATACACTGGACCAGATATAGAAAAGTTTATAGGATGATTAAACGTTGTAAGAGGGAAACAGATGCACTGACAATGGCCACGCTTTTGACTTATCCTAATGGAAATCCACTGTTTGTCTTATTTTCAGGCTTCCTATGGCGATGAGGTGAAGCTAACACCAGAAGGGAAAACCTAGTTATTGCACAAAGGACAGAGAAACAGGCTGTATAAAAGGAAAACAGATAAAAAGACACAAGAGTAAGCAAAAAGAGGGGGAAATGCTTGTTTTCATTTTTTAGTTAGTCTGTAATAGGTAAGGCCTTTTGAAGTTTTAATATTAAAGAAATTACTTTTTCAAATATCTAAAGATATTAAATACCTACACACCAAAAAAAAAAATTAAAAAACTAAGATGAAGAATGTTACAGGAAGTCACCCCAAATCTCCCTCTGGTCTCCACATGTGTGTACATGAGCTGGTATATTTGCACATGATAACGTCCATAGACTATAGACTATATACATACTACATGCCATATACATATGTATACATCAGAAAATGTATGCATGATGGTGAGGGGTCTTGTGTGTGTGTGTGTGTGTGTGTGTGTGTGTGTGTGTGATAGAAACCCGAGTTATCTTAGTTGAGGAATTGCTTTCATTAGATTGGCCTGTGGACATTTTCTTGATTAATGATTGATGTGGGAAGGCCACTCTTGTGCAGGTAGGCCTGAGTTATGTAAGAAAGGTAGTTGGGCAAGCCAGGGGAAGCAAGCTAGTAAGCAGCATTTCCTTACATTCTCGGCTTCTGTTCCTGCCTCCAGGTTCCTGTCGTGAGTTCCTTCCCTTGATGGTGGTCAGTGATTTATCAAAGCAACAGACAGCAAATTAGCGNAATATGCATCTGGTAACAATGGAGGTTTACAAAAGTGCTGAGGTGAAAGATATTAACTGTAGAAATTTTCTGATATATGCATTTAGACATTCCACATATGACACATGTTGTTTGTATGTGTGTGTATCACATACATATTAAATAGATTTTGCAGTGATTCAAGGCAAAGGAACACATTACAACCTGTTTTAGGATGCTGATGGTCAAAATCAGTCTATACAAAAGCTTGGTGAAAGTCACCTGAAGATAGAATCTCTGATGGGAGTGAGTGAATAAGAAAAGGTGAATAATAATGATAATAATAATAATGATGATGATGATAAAAAGTGAAGGTAGGGAAGAGGATATCCAGGGATATGTCTTCATGGGCCTGTGTTTAGACCTAAGAGCAGGATCCACTTTGCAGCTGTATTATAGGAGGGCATTCTCACCCCTCTCTTGCACTGCACTAGAGCTAACTGGACACTATTAAGATGAACATGGATTTGGAACAGGATAGACTTGNGTTTAAGTTCTGGCACCAAAGAGTAATGACTGTGTGAACATGGGCAGGTTGTTTACGCCTTTGCAATGGATTCTGTGGTATCTCACTCACATCCTCCCTTTTGGGATGTCAAGGCCTAATCTCTCAGTAAATGAGTTCCTCTGTGCCTGACAGATTTGAATCCCTCCCCTGAGAATTGCCTCAACCTCAGGGAGCTGCCTTTACTCAAGGTCGCATTTCCACCATGCTGACAGCTTGTCTGTAATGATTAGTTGATGCAGGAGTACAAAGCTTTTCACCAGGGCCATCCAAGCCCTTAGCTTCCTATGAGTTTACTGAGGTCTTTGTTGAGATTTCAGTCATCCCAATTTCTGCCTGTTCCCAGCTTATGTCACCATCAATGACCTTACAGTGTAATTACTGAACGCAAATGTCTGTCTTGGAGTCTGTTTTTCTTAATATCTGCATAAAACCTTCTCCAAGAGTTTATTTCCTTGTAATAGCACTGGTCACCTCACNGTTTTATTGATAATTTAAATATAATAGTCATGGCATATCACAGACTTTCTGGCAGAGTGTGGGTAATAAATTGGGGAGCAACACACTTTCCCGAGATTGTCTTTCTTATCCCCCCCCATGAACAATGAATGTCTCAAGCATCTATTTCATGCCTGCCATATTCTTTCTCTTTCTTGGAACTGTACTTACTCTGTTGAGATTTGGATTTGATTTCCAGTTCCGTGTTAATATGCTGGTTCCTTGATTGTAGGATAATGCCTAAAACTATGACCCTGTATTATATGTTCTTGACATCTGAGAAAGCTAGGAGTGTTTCAAATGGCTCACCTCCCAGTTTCCTTCATCCAGGAATCATATCTTTCCAGGTCACCCACCTTCGCTGTGCTATCAGGTTGTGTTCCTTCTTATACTCAAAGCACAGGCTCAGTTACTTGCAATTTCTCAGACAAGCCAAATATTTTCTTATGGAAACTACAAGTTCTAGATTACAACCTTCTGTGGTCCTTCATGAGATAGATGTAGTCTTCCCCAAAGCTCTCAGCATATGTAACTAATAATCTGCTGTCTTGTTTGCCGAGTGATTGCTCAGCCCTCTCTGTAACTGCCTAGGAATCTACTGTTTATCAGTAGGATAAAGTAGGAGACAATGAACACATCTCACTGAAAAGAGAGAGTCTTTGTGAGTGTCCAAATCTACTGTTACAGATTTTGCATCTTAGATCATTGTAAACAAGGTTCCAGTCTGCTTTATGTTATCCTTACCTACAGTGACAAAGGTATGTCCGTCAAGGGCAACTTACTTCAATAATTGCCCTTAGATGTTTGTTAGTTTTCTGTTACAATAGAAATACAGTTTAGACAAATTGTTCATTAATCCATGTTTCAGTGTGTTTATAGTTAGGAAGTTATTAGAATTTATTTTTCTTTAATTTATTGAAAATTTCATATGTATGTGCAATGTATCCTGATTATATCCACCCCCACTTCCTCCCTCCAGCTTTCTTCACCACTCCTAAAATATTTTCTATCTCTCTCCCAAATTCATGTTTTTATTTAAAAATCCACTGAATCCAATTAGTGCTGCCCGTATGTACATGTGTTTGGGGCCATCCTCTGGAGTGTGGGTAATATACCAATGTCTGCTTCTCTTCAAAGAAAGGTGACGCTTCTCTCCCTCAGCAACCACCAACTGCCATTAACATCTTGGCGAGGATGTGAACTTGGCAGCTCCTCCTGCTTCCATTCAGAAACAAGTTTTTTTGAAATTATTTCTTTCATTTTATTTATTTATTTAACTGAAAATAGACATTTTTCATATAATGTATTCTGATTACGATTTCCCCTTCCCTATCTCGTTCCAGATCCTCTTCACCCAACCCAACCCAACCCAACCGAACCCAACCCACACCATTCCTTTTTCTTTCTCATTAGAAAAGAAAAAGGCATATAAAAGAAAAAATAATAAATAAAATAAAAAAGATAAAATAAAAACAAACCAGAATAGGACAAAACAAAACAAAACAAAAATAAAAAACAAACAAGAGCCAAAGAAAAAGCACAAGAAACACACATAGACTCAGAGACATACAAAGTCACACACTCAGAAAACTCTTAAAAAGAAAATTGGGAACCATAATATATATATAAGAGACCTGAAAGGGAAAAAAAAGCCCAAGCAAATCATCATGAGACAATAAAACCTCCAAAAATACTGTTAAGTTTGTTTTGTCTTGGCCCTCTATGGCTGGAAATGGGGCCTGACCTTGACTATGGTTTGCACACACACAGTGAGACTCCATTAGAGCAAACTAAGTTTTCCTTTTTGAGTGGTTATCAGTTGGAGATAGCTTCTGGGTTAGGCATGTGGGCTATGTCAACTTCCCCTCTCTGCACTGGGACTCATCTGGCTTAGACACACGCAGGCCCAGTGCATGCTGCCACAGACTCTCTGAGTTCTTATGTGCATTAGTCCTGTTGTGTCTAAGGCCTTGTTTCCTTGGCATCCATCATCCCCACTGGCTCTTGCAGTCTTTCCATCTTCTCTTCCACAGGGTCCCCTGAACTCTAAGGAGATGTATTTGATGGAGGCATCCAATTTGGGACTGTTTTAAGATCTCTCATTCTCTCTAGATTGTACAGTTGTGGGTCTCTGTATTTGTTTCTATCTACTGCAGGATGAAGCATCTCCGATGATGGCTGAGCAAGATACTGACTATGAGTATATCTGGATGTTGTTAGGAGTCATTTTATTGCTACATTACTTTAGCAGAAGAGTGGTATTTGGTTTTCTCCATAGGTTCATGGTTTATTTAGTCTTAGCATCTTGGCTATCTGAGCAGTTTTGGGAATGGGTTCCATCTCATGGAGTGGACCTTAATTCTAATCAAGTAGTGGTTGATTACTCTCACAACTTTGTGCCACTATTGCACCAGTGTATCTTGGAGGCAGATCATCATTGTATATGACAGGGTTTGTTTCTGGGTTGGTGTTTACATTTCTCCTTTGGTAGTGTGCAGAGTATCTTCCAGTACCACGAAAACTAGTTGGTAGGAGTGATGGCTCTAGGTAAGCACCAGCGTAACTTCTCCATGCTCAGTGAGTTGTGTAGGTGTTGTCTTCAGCATTAGAGCCTTCTCTTCAGTTTTTCTAGAACAACAAATAGCCTTGGCAATATCTTGGGCTGTTTGGGTTTCCACAGGCCCCTTTGGCCAATGGTTCAATTAGTTATGAGCCACTCCTGGTATTGGAGGTTTTATTGGATGGTAAAGGGTGTCTAGTTGAGGCTTTGTCTCTCCAATTGTTTGGTGTTTCCATTTAGATTTTTCATATCTATATATATGTATATGTATATATATACATATACATATATATAGATATGAAAAAAATATTTTTTAAGAAGCTTCAACTGTAGTGGATTTCTATATGATGCTTCAAATGGTCCTTAGTTTTAGCTGTCTCTTTCCCATATTTCCTTCCTTGGCTCCCTGCTTCCTTCTCCCTCACTATTTGATCCTCCCATTCCAGTTCCTGTGCCCACATCACCCATCCATAAGTGCCCGTAAGTGTGGTTTGTATACCCAGTGAACCTCAGCTGAAGAAAACTAATTTTCCCTTTTCTGGGAAGCTACTTATCTCTCATCTAGTCCCTTACTCTATACCCAACATTGGTGGCTATATGGATTATAGCTTGCTTATAGAAGACTTTTAAATTCTCTTATACTTCCATAGGTATCTGAGACAATTTATAAAGAAAAAAGTTTTCTTTGTCTCATAGGGGCAGTTCTAGTCTGTGATTGGCAGATTTGTTGCTTTTAGGCCTCTGTGAGGGTNCTGGAGGCATGTGTGGCAAAACTGTTCTAAAAACCAGGAAGGAAGCAAAAGGAGAAGGAGGAGGGGGCAGGCTCCAATATCTCCTCCAAGGCATTGAGGACACCTCCTCCATAGCACTAAGCTTGGAACCATGAATAATAACTTGTACCTTTGGAGGGTCTTTACCATTCAAATAAAAGCTATTTCAGTTCTTCTGTTGCTTTTAGCTCCCTGGATGAATGCATGCTCTGCATTACAGAATATTTACATTCTGCTTAGGGAAATTAAGATGGTTCAGTGTGTTAGTGATAATATATGGGCACAAGAAATTTGTTACCTCANTTTTCATAATAAACTCAGTTAGATGCAACTTGTCTACAGCTTTATTTCTCTCTCATGTATGTCTTTATCTCATGAGCTCAGTACTCCCAAATTCCTCTCTTCTCCTCTCTCCTTTGTTGTGAGATATTTGTATACTGTCTGAAGGTGTATTGCTGTGATTGTTGTAATAAAAAGCTGAATGGCCAATAGCTAGGCAGAAGGTATAGGCAGGATTTCCAAGAGAGAAAGGAAGAGGAGAAAAAACCTAGGCATGCAAGAGATGCCAGGAGACATGGAGAGGAAACAGGAGGTACAAGATGGAAGAAAGGTAATGCCACATGATAGAATGTAGATTAATGTAATTTAATATAATTATATTATATTAATATAAAATAATATAGTATTAATACAAACAATAATTTAAGTTATAAGAGCTAGTTAGGAATAAGCCTAAGCTGTAGGCCAAGCTTTCATCATTAATAAGATGCTTCTGTGTCGTTATTTGGGAGCTGGATAGCAAGACAAAGACTTGTTACATTTGGTGCCCAGTGCAAGGCCTGTAAATCCACATAGGGCCTGAGAAAGCTGAAAGAAAGTTCTGAGTAGGTTCAGTGCTTGCAGTATACACAAGCATGGCTCTTTTAAGATGCCCTGCTACTGAGCACTTGAAAGGGGTTATGAGCAGTGGGTGGTGCACTACTCCATGGCAACAGACTAGGTAGAAGCACCTATTGGAGCTGGGGCAGATAGATGGGGCCTCAGGCATGACACTCTGCTCCCACTAACTGAAAGGGGTTGGAGCCAGCCACCAGGCCATGTGCTAAAAGGAGTCACGCTGTGGAGGGCCTAGCTGCCACTTAGCAATTTAAGGTTAGGCTCATGAGGTCAAAGATGGCTGTGGACATGTAAAAAGTCAGGTCTAGACTGAGAAAACCTCTAAACAGATACAGTATGTTTAAAAACATCCTTAGATGCTAAAGAAAAGAAAATGGGTAGAGACAGTCATAGAGAAAAATAAATAATTTTAAAAATAATAAAGTCTTTAAAGAAAAAGTAAAGTAATAAAAAGAAAAATAAAGAAGCCACATAAAAATGAGAAATACACAGAATATCTGGATTGCTGACTTTGAATTTTTTGACTGCTGATGAGTTAATGGCAGCTGCTGAGAGACATTGGATTGTGGAAAAGACTGATGAATTAAACCAGCTTATATACTTTAGAGATCTCTTGGCTTCAGAATGGAAGTTGAGAAATATGCTGTGTTGGGAGAGAGGTTATGCCTTTGTTTCCATAGGAAATAAAAAGCTATGGATTGCTTCAAAGTTAGTAGAGATCAGATTTGACCAGGGGAGACCTACTGAAGATCTTGGCTACAGGCATGAGGGAGGAAGACAGAAAAGACTACAAGGCAGGTAACATGTATTCTGAACGCTCTTGCATGGGAACAGCTATGAGACTGGATGAGACATGATAAATCCTTGATGGCTACAGAGTCCTCATAACTTATAAATACATGCCATCCTTTCATGGCATGGATAGAGGTTGGTTATACAGTCCAAATGAACTTTTAAGATAACAGGTGCCTTTTACCTGCTCAGATATAGAACAAAAAATCATCTTTAACTGANTTGTGCACACCACACATTCCATACTTGTGTTAATGCAGATATGTATGTTACCTTTAAAAGTTCGTGTTTTTAGAAAAAAATAAAGGACCATATACCAATGAAGACAAGTAGACCAGGTAATCCAGTCTCTCAAATACCTCCATTACAATTTCCTCAAAATTCTGCATCCAGAACAACTTCAAAGCTGCTAGCTGAGATGGTCCAGCCTCACAGACTACTTACTCTAGCCAGACTTCAGATGAGTTCTACACTTTCCCATCACACAGAGACTAAGCAAAAAAAAAAAAAATACAGCTAACTTTCCCAGGACTTTAACATTATCTCAGTTTTCTCAGGGTCCCCTGTTGTTGCTCCCAGACAATAGGAAACAGTCTAGAGAACATGATGCCCATATTCCCAAGAGGCAGGGTGGGTGTTTTTTGGTCATTCAGTGGGTTATGGATATTTGTCATCATATAGGGGAGTTGGTTGCAAATTGTTACTGGTCATGGTAAGGGAAAAAACAAAGCAAGGGAGGTTGGATTCAAGGATTTCTTTCTGAAAAGAAAAAGGGGGAGTATAGTATACTGATACAAATTTAAGGTTATTTTTGTTATAGCATACTGTATATATGTTTCTATTCTTGTTTCAGGTATTGTACCTGTACAGCTCACTTAAAAGTGTCATCTAAAGTTCTAGTCCTTAAATGCTATTATTACAAACTGTTTAGAATAATTAAGAAATGTAGGTTAGTAGTTAGTCATCTATAACAATCAAACTTGTAGTCATGTAAGTATTTTTCAAGATTGAACAGAGATATATTTTAGATAGATGATCTTTAAACACTTCAGAGACCTATGGAATTTGGCATTTAAAATATTTTTATAACATAAGGCTTTTTATGACAGTGAGACATATCTGCTCCTGGCAGCACCAATTTACTTCAAAAAAGGATGATGGGAATCAAAGTACCTCCATATAGAGTTTGCTTTCATTGTGACAAAGTTAGCCATTGGGCAAGAAACTACTCTTGCCTTGACCACTGAGAGTATGCTGTCCAAATTGGACAAGCAAGACACAAAAGAAAAAGTGACTGCTGAACTTTGTTAAGACAAGGTATGACACTCCTTTAAAATTTCTGCTTCACAGAAAAGTCTGTCAGACATTCTAAGCTTGTAGGCTGAAGATGGATGCCCCACCATTGCAGAGGAACTTTGGGTGACTGTTTAGGCATACAACTGTCATTTCTATAGTTTTGGAAGTTGCTTTCTCTGCCCTTCTTGTCTACTCAGGTAATACTATATCCTTCTCTGGTCTCTGATGGGATTGAAGATCAGATAGTTCTAGTTTTACAGTTTTCCTTATTACCAAATTCAGAAAAGAAACTTACATAAGAAATGTAAAGTTTATAAGTTTGAAAAACATAAAAACTTAAGTTGTTTATCTAAGAAGATGTTTTTAGGTCTAAAAAAACATTTTTAGGATGATAATACAAGTTATGACAGAAAATGGTTTAGGTATAAAACTTTGGACCCACTAAGATAAGATAGACAATACAGAACTATCTTTAAATTTACCAAACATACATAGACTAAACATTGTGAATGTAATTCTTCCTTGATAATTGTTCTTATAGTTTTACATGTTAGAGTTAAAACCTTTTCTTTTTATTTAGACAAAAAGGGGGAAATGTTGTGGGATATTTGTACACTGTGTGAAGATGTATTGCTGTGATTGGTGTAATAAAAAGCTGAACAGCTAATAGCCAGGCGGGAGGTATAGGCGGGATTTCCAGGGAGAGAAAGGAAGAGGAGGAGGAATCTAGATGTGCAGGAGACACAGAGGGGAAACCAGATATTCAAGATGGAAGAGAAGTAAACATCATGTGATAGAATGTAGATTAATATAAATGGGTTATAAGAGCTGGTTAGGAACAAGCCCAAGCTATAGGCCAAGTTTCATAATTAATAAGAAGTCTCCATTACATTATTTGGGAGCTGGCGGGTGAAACAGAAAAAGACTCACTACACTCCTCTCTTCCCCCCTTCATCTTTTTTTATTTCTGTCTCTCTCATTTGTTTTCATCCCTCTGTGCCAGTTACTATTTCTAATTTCCAGCACTTAAGCAGACAGCATTGTCACCAACTCTAATTCTCACTTTTAAGTGAATTTATGTTTCCTTCAATCTAAGTTTTCTTCTATGCTGGCATAGTCCTTACTAATGATCATTTTCTTCAAATTCACTTGCAAGACTTGCTTGTAGTTAAGTTTGATCCATGTGATAGTCTTGCCAATGGACTGTGAGTGCCAGTGACAGGTGAAGCAAGTAGGTTCTTTCTTCTGGCTCTTTTCTCCGCAGTGCCTTANAAGCCAAATGTTCCAGAAAGCAGACCTACCAAGTGATGGCAAATGTCAACCCCACTCAAGTATTCATATATTATCTGAGCAAGAAGCAATTCTTTATCTATTGAAATTATTGAACTTTCCATATTTTATTGCAAATACAATAAATAGTGCCATTATTATTTAAAAAGCCTTCCCTGCTGGGATCTTGTTAGTCTGAAGGGGAAGCCAGTGCTTTGCCATAGCTCAATGTGTTTTATGTGAAGCCAGTAACAGATTTGTGTGTGAAACTTCAGATTTTAAATTTTTGACTCATATTTTTAAATAATAATTTGAACCAGACAAAATGTCTGTGGGCCATATTGTCCACACAGACTACTTTTTTTTTTGGTAATTCATGACATGGGTGATCTTTGGATTGTTTCTTGGCTCTGGCTTGTTAGTTCATACAATTTGAGGCAACAGAGTCACATCCATTGGTTTACNGAGCAGATATTCCTAGATTGGTCCAGGATAATATCTCTTATCTCATATTATAAGGCATTAAAACAAAATATAAAAATGAAAAAATCAAATCAACAAAATGGACAGTTTCTTGGTTATTACCTGAATTTATCCAGCTGTTTAGAACACTCCTGAATATAGAACTACCTATCTCAGTGGGCTGGTGGTGCAATGGATAATATGTCTGACTCCAGGTCAGAGGATTCCAGAACTGTCCACCTCTTAAACATTATGATGGTTGTGCTATCTGGTCTAGGTAACTTGTCTTTATGTAAAGTTTCTGTACTCATAGTTTGAGTTGTACATCTTTGCCATTATGCATTTGTCTTCTCTCTCTGTGTAAACAGGCCAAATCAATCCTTAAAGCCACCCAATTCTTTGAAAGATAGCTTTTCCTGCTCACTACAAACATCACTGGAAAACTTGTAGTTTGAATTATTGAAGCATTCATTATTTAGGACACATAAGCTGTCCATAAAATCATGATCATGTATTAATAACAGCAGGATAAATACAATAGCACTATTCCTCAGACCAGAACAATTATTGGGCTATACTTTTATTTATACCATGTTTATATTTCTCAAAGTGTTCAGCACTGTTCTTCAATGTACTGTGACTGGTTTCCTTCTATCACCCTTTCCTAAGATGGTGAGTCACTTTAATATCTCTCCATTATAAATGCAGGTGGTAGCACACTTCAGTAGGACAGGAGCAGTCATTAAACTGCTAAATACTAAACATTAAAGTGCCCATGTTGTGTTGGAAAAAGGCCAAGGGAGTAGGATGAGGAAAAACAGAAAAAGGAAAATGTGGAGGAGATAATGACCAGGCAAGGTTGGGAGTTAGGGGCTCTGTGAATCAAACACTATTTTTAAATTAATTTTTTGTTTTGCTTCAGACAACTGGATAAAGCATCTACATTCTAGAATACCACCATTACTATTATAACTAAGTTAAGGGAAAAATACAATTATCTAATTGGGAACTTGAATCTTCAAATAGGATATGGGCAGGTGAGTATCACACACAAAGAAATGGCTGACACTGTTGTGTGGNTAACACTGTTTTGCACCTTACATCCACAAACATTTTCACCTCATTAAAATCCTGTAGTATCTCTTGTGTTGAATTATAAAGAAAAAGAAGTTCAAAAATGACTTGATTTCTGTAAGCAGTCTCTAAGAGATATTTTTAAACCAAAGAAAATAAATATTAGAATGATTTTTGGTTTCAAAGACTGTTAATTGAGTTAAAACTCAAGATTTCATAAAACATGGATGAGCAGACAATATTCAACAAAGTTATGTGGCAAGCATGGAAGTAGTGTGTTGAAGATCTGTGTAGAACTCTGGCTTCTGCCAGTTCATCCCCATAACATGAATTGCTAAACGATCTTACTAATAGAAAACCCGGAGCCAGATACGAGGGTGAAAACTGAAAGATCAGAAAAACAGGACAAGCCAGCCACGTTCTTACCTCTGTGAAATCCTCAGCCACAAGAGTGTGAGTTCCTGTTTCCTCATGCCTTATATACCTGTCTGTGTCCTGCCATATTACTTCCTGGGATTAAAGGCATGTATCCTTCCCAAGCAAAGATCTAAAGTGCTGGGATTAAAGGTGTGTGCCACCACTGCCTGACCTCTATGTCTAATCTAGTGGCTGGCTCTGTCCTCTGATCTCTAAGCAAGTTTATTAAGGTATCACCACATTCCCTGTTGCTCAGTCAGTGTTCTACTACTGAGCTACATCACCAGCCCTCCTTCCTCCTTTGCATTTTGTACTGAGACAAGGACTTGATAAATTGCTCTAATTGGGCTTGAACTTGTGATCTTCCAGCTTTGGCATTTTGAGAGCTGGGCTTGGCAGGTAGGTACCATNGCACTTGTATGCTGTTGCTTAAAAAAAATGGAGTAGAAGAGCATTGGCTTTTATATATTCATATTTTTTAAAGAAAATTTGATTTTTGTTGTGATAGGATATTTTAATTAACACTATTCTAGAAATAAAATTTGATTGCATCATGCTTCTATTTACAAGATTCTAATATCTTACTGCTAAAACATTCCAAAATGAATCCAATAAACATTTTCAACTTAAGAGATGAAAATGACTGCTTTAATCAATTACAACTACACTGAGCTGAGAACAGCTGTGTTAAAACCCTCCAAACCCCAAATATTCATCCCAAATTTTAAAACATCACAATTTTCCATCCAAGACAGAAAAAAGGAATCTGAGGAGCTGGAGCACAGGCTCAGTTGGTAAAGTGCTTACTTTACCAGCAAAATGACCAGAGTTTGACTCCTAGAATCAGTGTTAAAAACCCCTAGGTGTTGTGGTGCTTACTTGTAATCCCAGTGGTTGGGAGACAGAAAAAGCAGAGAGGTGGACTCATGGCTGGCCAGCCTTGCCTGCTTGGCTATCTCCAGACTATCTGTGAGAGACCCTATCTCACAGTAGAAAGGTAGGCAGTGCTTGAGGAATGACATCTGGTGTTTTCCTCTGGTCTCCTCATGTAAACACACACACACACACACACACACACACACACACACACACACACACACAGAGAGAGAGAGAGAAAAAAAAGAGAGAGAAACTCCTGTTATTTGAGCTAATAGTTACTTGAATTACTGTATTTCTGCTTTTTGTTATTATTGGTGATTATTAGAGTCACAGTTTCAATGTCAAATGTAACAACTCTAACAATTCCCCTCCCTTGAAGTAATTGTAGGCACCTCATTCTTCATTTCTTTTCCATTTTCAGAACCAGAACCATTTATACTAATATGCACTGCTTGATTGTTCTGCTAAGAACTATATCCATTCTGTGATTCTGCATGCACTTTTGTACTGGTTACATTTTTGTTGCTGTGGTAAAATTCCATGACTAAATGCAGCTTACAGAAGGAAGGGTTTATTTGGACCTATTGTTCTAGAAGATAAGATGTCCATAATGGCAAAGAAGGCTTGTCAGCAAGAGCAGGGAGCTGGGAGATTAGAGATTAGGGAGCAGGGAGCAGGGACTACAGAGCCAACAGAGAGCGTGCACTAGAGAAGGAAGAGTCTATAAACTCCCAAGGCCCACCCTCCTAAAGGTTCAGCAACCTTCCCAAACAGCACCACGGTCCAGAGAGAGCAACTGTTCAAATACTTGAGCCTATGGGGGACATCTCTTTTCAAAACACCTCAATTGCTATACTCTCTTTTCTTGCCAGTGGTCTCAGCTTCAACTCTAATTTCTACAAGCAGAAATTAGCTGAATCACTTAAGCAGGATATCTTTTTTCAGTTGTTCAGAATGTACTTCTTAACAGCAGGTATTTACTCAAGCAGCATGGTTATGAAATGGCCCATCTATGGGATGCTGTGTGTCTTAACTACAGCTTGTGTGTGAGGCTATCAACTGAAGTACAGAACTGGAGCTTGTAATACCAATGTGGAAATTCATCATTTATCTTACTTGATTGTAGTGTAAAGCTTCAGGTGTCTCTAGTAGATCTTATATCTCATCTGATACTTGAATTGCCATTCTTTCATGATTAAAAGATATAGTCTTTGTGTTAAGGATTAAGACACCCAANGAAGTAGATAAACAAGCCATACCAACTTGTCTGAACCTGTGAGACCTTTTTTTTTTTTTTTTGTAAAACACTCAACAATTTCTCATTATCTTCTACATCATCAAAATGGGGACCCTTCTTGGTCACACCACATCCTTTTCAGAATTAAAGCCATGCTCTGTGAATGCTAACAGTCACCTAGAATTTTAACAGTTTCCTGTGCAATTACATCCACCCATGATAAAGAGAAGCTAATTTTTCATGCAAGAGCATTCCAAGAGTTCATTTTATTGACACACTTTTTTAGGACATCCTTTTTCCTGGCTTATTCTTTGACTGTTGAGACAGTGACTTAATCCTTTGAGTCATGGTCCCTTTTTTATACCATCTTGATGAGAGACTTTGGTCTATTTTCAGAAAAGTGGTAACTAGACCATACCCTCCCTTTAATATCCCACAGTTCCTGGCACCTCTGACTTAGCTTTGTGTGCATCCCTTGCTAGCACCTTTTGAGCCTCTTGCAGTAGCAACTCAGACTCCAGTTCCCTTGTGTCCATATCTGACTTTTGTGGTTGGCAGGTTTAGGCATGGTTCTTGAATATACTAGATGTCACTGTGCCACCTAGCACCATAAGTGCCTCTTTGTGAGGCAGAAATGCATTCCAAAGAAAAATTACTAAACCAATATAATCTCCAACTACATTGTGGTGATTATATTGTGTCCCCCCAAATATTGTGTACCCTAATAAAACTTATTTGGGGTCAGAGAACAGAATAGCCACTAGATTAAACATAGAGGTTAAGCAGTGGTAGCACATGCCTTTAATCCTAGCATTCCCAAGGCAGAGATCCATCCAGATCTCTGAGTTCAAGGCCACACTGGAAACAGCCAGGCATGGTGGCACACACCTTTAATTCCAGTGGCACACACCTTTAATTCCAGCACCTGAGATCTCATGCCTTTGCTTGAGAAAGACACATGCCTTTAATCCCAGAAAGTAGTGGCAGGAAGCAGAAAGGTATATAAGGTGTGGAAACCAGAAGCTAGAAGGCCTCTTAAGCTTTCAGGCTTTGAGCAGCAGTTGAGCTGAGATTCATTTGGGTGAGGACTCAGAAGCCTGCAGTCTGAGGAAACAAGATCAGCTGAGAAGTTGGCAAGGTGAGGTGGTTGACTGTGGCTTGTTCTGTTTCTCTGACCTTTCAGAATTTATCCCAATACCTGGCCTGGTGTTTTCAATTAATAAGACAGTTTAAGATTCGCTCTACACTACATTATAAATATTCACCCTTATATCCACAGGTAAGTGTAGTTTCCACCCCTCATGAAGGCAACTTCTCTTTTCAGCAGATGGAGACCATTAAAGAAAACCAAAATCAATCAAAATGCAGAGTTATGGAGTCTGGTTCCAATGGATACATATACAAAATAACTACTGCACCTAAGGCTTAGAGAACATTGCAGAAGAGGGAGTGGAAAGATTGTAAAAGCCAGAGGATCAGGGAGTTTGCTATGAGATTGTGTCTCCTAGTAATGTCAAAAGCAACACCCATGAAGTTTCACTAGCATGACTGCATAAAGATGAGCTGAGTAAGGACAATGGCAACAAACATGCCAAAGTGGACAGGGGAAAGACCACAATCCTTAAACCCTCCATAAAGAGCTACAGACAACTAAGGAATTCTGAGAATTGGAGAAATAGTCTTCCACAGGGAAAAACATACAAATGGATTATCCAATACCAAATGGTAAGCCCTGAAAACATACATACAAGAAGCATTATATAGACTGAGTAGGTTGTAATTATGTATGTAGGAATATATATGTATATACATATACATATATGTGTAACAATAATTAATGATGAAAGAGACCATGAATTTGAAAGATAGCAAAGAAGGGTATATGGGATGATTTGGGAAAGAAGAAAAGAGGCAAAAAATGTAATATCAAAAATTAAAAGAAATAATAAAACAAACTATGCAATATTTCTAGATTGTTTTGTCAACAGTGGTAAGAAAAAAATGACAATGGTCTTATATTTGTTTTTATTTAGACGCTTGTGTTTTTTTTTCTGCTTCTCTGTACATGCACCATATGTGCATTTGCCAGTAGAAGACAGAAGAGTGCATTGGATCTGTGGGAACTGGAGTTACAGAGGGTTGTGAGCAACTAGATGTGGTTACTGAGAACCCAACTGGGGTGGTTGTGAACAACTTGATGTGGTTACTGGAAACGCAGCTGGGGTTGTCTGCAAGAGCAGCAAATGCACTTCACTACAGAGACATTTCCCAGGTTCCATTACAAATGCTCTTCCTGGCATAGTCTTCTTTTCAGCCCACAAGGAATGATAGATGTGACTAGGAACAAACATGCTCTTTTTACAGCAAAGTGATCTGTGAACCATCCTCACAACTTCTTAATCCAAACCTTGTCTTCATTTAAGCAGTATTTTGTCTTCTTTACCTCATCTATTTTCTATTTCAGTTAATTTCAAGATAAAGAACCTTTACTGGTTCTATTACAGATGGATTCTGAGGAAGAATATATTTAAAAGTTGGGTCTGTGGAATTAACACTAAGGTGATTTTTATAAGCTTTAACAACATTATGACTCAGGCATAAAGTAATAATTTTAAATGCTCTCGATATTTTATGAGGAGAAAATGAGTTAGGTGATGCAGGGAGAAGGCAGAGACTGGCATTGTGTGTTGNATTCCTCACAGCCTATACATTGTCTAGAAGGGTGACCTATAACCTCAGAAGTTATAAAAAAGTATGTAAGCCACAATATAGAAATATGAGATGGGTGCTGATATGGCTGTGTGGGGATAGCCCTGGATATAGGCAGTCCATGCAACATGAGATAAATCAGTTTTATGTTATTACTTCTAGAGGGCTAGGGCTAAGGTTTGGTTTTCTCTGGCTGTGTTATTACCCAAGTTTCACTCCCCAAAGCTGGAGCAAGCAGTAAGCCAAAATGATTCTGGGAATAGGTATCTTATAGTTATTTGTCTATCTGCCCCTATGAACTTTGTGCTCTTCTAGTCTGATTTCTACCTATGTGGATCTTCCTGCTCCTTCCTGCCTCTGTGAACTCACATCTTAGTTTGCTGTTTTCTTCATTTGTAGAATCTGCCAGGCCAGTTTTGCTCCAAATCTTTCCTTTCATGGATTTTGTGAACTTTTTCTGAGACTGTAAGCAAGGATCTATTTATTGCAGCTAGGGCACCAGTCAAT
Organism: Neotoma lepida; assembly: GCA_001675575.1. Classification (NCBI taxonomy): domain Eukaryota; kingdom Metazoa; phylum Chordata; class Mammalia; order Rodentia; family Cricetidae; genus Neotoma; species Neotoma lepida. Next base: position 24,580 of record LZPO01035444.1, on the reverse strand, counting down.
TTACAGAAACGAGTCTACCCAAGTACATCTTGGTGAACCAATGAGTTTAACTGACGTTCTTTACAGATGCATAGGTGAGGGATTACTGACAAAAGCATGTGTCTTAGTCACTGTCCTATTGCTGTGAAGAGACACCATGACTGAGGCACTCTTGTAAAAGAAAGCATTTAATTGGGAACTTGCCTACAGTTTTAGAAGCTTTGTCCATTATTATTATGGCAGGAAACAAAGAACAGCAGCTGAGAGCTACATCCTGATCTATAGGCAGAGAGAGAGAGAGAGAGAGAGAGACTCTGAGCCAGGCATGGGCTTTTGAAACCTCAAAGCCCGCCCACTAGTAACACACTTCCTCCAACAAGGTCACACCTCGTATTTAAAAGTGGCACTTTTAAATAGTGCCACTCCCTGGTGTCTAAGCATTCAAATATATGAGCCCTAGGGATCATTTTTATTCAAACCACCATAGCAACTTATGGATGGCTTTACCACTGAAGAAAAAGAAAAATTTCAATAGCTGTTAACTGCCTATAGGAAGATAGGGGTAGGTCTTATGAGTCCCTCCCCCACCAACCATTTTCTATATAAATAGTTAGAGGGAGAGGAGGAGCCTCGTGTAATCTTCCCCTCATCATGACAGAATGTTAGAGGCCCTGATCTTATGCAGGTCTCCTCTGGATAATCACAGCTGCTAACAATTTAAGAGGATAGAACCATTCCCTGCCTCATTCTAATCAATATTTTCTGCCAACCATCCCCATGTCTTTGTTCTTCAGTGACCATCATTTGTGGAAAGTTTAGCCAAATGCACTTGCTAATCTTTACCAATTGTGCACAAGCACTGCCTACAGTGCTTCACTCTTACCCACTCATTTAATTCTTATGGTGACCATGGAGTTTCTATTATCTCCTGTTTAGTAACTTACTCAAGATCAAACAGATACTAGGTGGCAGACAGGAGATTGTAATTCAGGTAGTTTGATTCCCAGATGATGGACTCAACCATCACACTATAACTTCTCTCTAAATAACCAGGTCAACATATGGAAAGCCAAAGCAGCAGATTGAATTATTCATTGTATTTGAATTATATGCCAAGCTTTTAGCCCACAATGATAGACCATAAGTTATATCAGAAAGTGATCCTACACTTTCTAGGTTCATAACTTATTAAACAAATGACAGTGTGATCAGTGCTAGACGAACACTGTAGTCTGCTTTGCTAAAGGAACATGGAAAGAGTGACAGTTTGTTGGGTGCTGTTGAGGGATACTCCGTAGTTGAACTAAAGTATGGTGTGACTCTAAGGCAAAGTAAAGTAAATACGAGAAAAGAAGGAAGAGAGCCTAAGTCAGCAAGATGGCTCAACAAGGAAAGACATTACCCACCATGCCTGAAGACCAGAGTTCAATCCCCAAGGTCCACATGCTGGAAAGAGAGAACAGATTTCCATGAGCTGTCATCTGACCTCCATGCAAATACCATGGAAAGGGAGTCACACCAATAAAGAACCAGGAACCATTGTATTCAGAGAGCTATAGATAAATTTATGTAAGACCTAGAAGAAGAGCTGATATACATGGGTGAGAAGTTACAGCCAAAATGATCAGACCTTCAAGTCAGATTCTGAAGTCTGGACACAAGTGAGAGGTAACTTGCATCCTGGATACTGAATAGGCTGCAGAAAGATTGACAGAGCATCAGAGTAAAGTATAAACTGGACTTTGGAGACCTAATAGGTGATTGATAATCTCAGTTTTAAGGATTGTTAAGCAGTAGCCAAGGGAAGAATGGCTATAGGATGCTTTGTAGAAGAAGGATAAAAGTCCTAGAGAGGGTCAGAATGTAGAAGTGAGGAAGAGTGAATTTGCAAAGATAGGCAGTCACAGTGCCCAGGACTTCACCCATGGGTGAGAAGTACTTTCCTCTACTTGGTTTCTTAGCATATACTACCTGCCTCCCCGACCCCCTTACAATACACACAAAATACAAGCTCTCCACTTCTATTGCTCAGCTGCTGTGATTCCCAGCAGAAGGAGAGTTTAGTTGTGTCTGACTCTGAGGACATCTGATCAGATTGGTGCTGACATGTGTCTAGGCTACTTCTGGAAAATGCATGAGGTTCCACTTGGAAAGTATATTAGTTCTTACAGGCACTCCCCTGCAAAGAGCCAGAGTAATTTCCCAAGTAGCCTTATGGCCACAGCTCAATCAGAACTGCTCAAACCAAAGTGATGTGTTGAGATAATTGCTCACTCACACTTTTCATTTTCTTCCTTGGGACCTCCGGAGGAGGAAACAAAGTCAAAGCACTGGTTGGAGAAGGGCTCTGAGNACAGCTGTCTTACTGGATTTTCCCTCACACCCCCCTAACATTTACCTTTTGCTTCCTTAGCAGTTGTTGGATGGGTGCAGCCATTTTCTCTAAAGTTGTCTAGAGAAACTCACCCAGTGCCCAGTACTGCTCATCTTGCCTTTCACTATCAGTGCTCAATCTGTGAGCAGAAGAACATGCTCTTAGAAGACAGGGTATGGCCTAGATAAACTTCTGGTGTGATGGACAGGATCCTTCACAGGACCAACATCAGTACTCTGAGCTTAGAGTCATGAGTACATGACCAAGAAGAGATGATAGTCACAGAGGCTGGCATAGTGAACAAGTGGTTAACACTGAGCCTTTCTTGGTGAAACCAGAACTCTCTCCTCCTCAACTTGATTTATTGGAAAGCAATGTGTTCCTAACCTTTATGAAGCCTATTTTTTCCATTTCCTCCCTTTAAAGAACATGAATATTCAGCTCAGCTAATGAAAAATTTGTAAGGGATATTTTCAAATGTGTTGGCAATATGGTTCTGTCACAGAAATAAGACTTGAGGCTGGAGAGACATCTTAGGAGCAGAAACTACATACTCTCTACCAGAGGACCAAAGTTTGCTTCCCAATACTCATTTGGGCAGTTCACAGCCATTTGCAATTTCTTTCTGGGACTTTGACATCCTCTTCTGGACTTTGCAGGCATCTGTAGTCATATGCACATAATTAAAGACAAAATAATTACATTTTTTTAAAAAAGAAAAGAATCAGTGTGGTGATATCTTATTTGTCCTCCCTAATAAAATTTATCTGAGGGTCAGAGGGAAAACGGGGCTGCCAGCCACTAATAGAAAACAATAGCCATGCAAGTTAGCACACGCCCTTAATCCATTTGGTTCTCTGTGACTCCAAGGTCACATGGGGAACTAGCAGTAGGAGGTGGTGGCACANGCCTTTAATCCCAGTATCAACCTTAGAGTTCTGAAGATCCATGCAGACAAGACAGGAAGTGATGTAGCTTGGGAAGATGGGAAATTAGTTAACAGATAGACAGGTATAAAAGCCAGGTTAGACCGGAAGGCACGCTCTTTGCTCCGCTTCGCTCCTGGGAAGTAGAGGCAGCGTTGGTGAGTGGTGGCTTGCTCCTAATTCCTCTGATCTCTGTCAGATTTTCACCCTTATTTCTTGTTCTGCGTGTTTATTAATAAGACTGGTTAGAAGTTCTTCTTACAAATNAGTACTCATTAGAAGGTCTAAATCTACAATTTAGAGAAGTCATTTTGCACCATTTATACTGAGAGTTACTGAATGCTTTCCCTGGCTCTAAAGACCAGCATTGTGGGGTTCTTTGATGGCTACATCATGAGTTCAGCTGAGGGTAAGTAAGAGATTACACATCAAAAGGAAACTCACTATTTTGTTAACTGATGAGAGAGAGAGAGAGAGAGAGAGAGAGAGTTCCTAGGGCTAGGGATCACTATGTGTAAAATAATTGATGGAGTTCATACCCCAGTACCCATGCAAAAATTGGACAAATGTAGTGGCCCACCTATAATAGCAGCATTTGAGATGAAGGTACAGAGCATCCTGAAACAAGATGGCTAGCTAGACTAGTTGAATTGGACATCTGTGTTCAAATGAGGTACTCTGCATCAATATGTAAGATAGAGAGCCTTTGAGAATGCTATCCAGCCTTTGTCCCTCACACACACACACACACACACACACACACACACACACACACACATACAGAGGCACCTGTTCACATGTGCCCATATACAAGCAGATATGAAGACAGCAATGGACACCACACACATGAAACTAAAAGCAGTGAGTTCCTAGAAAAATGTTGCTATGTTGACTTTTGTCCTGAGTTTGAGTCTTTTCAATAATAATTGTGAGACTTCTTAGGCCCTCCTTGAATAGCAGGTCTGCAAAGGAAATCTTCTGTTGGCCTTCAGAAACTCCTAAGTGACAAGTGGCTGTCATGATGGGACCTTGTCCTGTTAGATTTTCTGTTCTGTGAATGAATAGTTCTTCAAACTGCACCAGGTCCTGTCCAGGTGTGTACTTCACTTCACTGTCACGCAGGCTGGTACTTCCTGCATCACTGACTTCCCATTCCTGTTTTCTAGACATATTTCCTATCAAAATTATCATCCCCTGCCCATTTCTGAAATTGTTTGCTCTTGGCAAACTATACTTAAAATACTCTAGCTAGTTTTCTTGTTGCTGTGACCAGAATACCTGGTAAGAAGCAACTTAAACTGGGTGTGGTTGTACTTATTCCTACATACAGTCCAAGGGGTTACAGTTCATCCTGGTAACAAAGACAAGGTGACGAGAGAGTGAGGCATCTGGTCACATTGCATCCACAATCAGGAAACAGGAAGTAAATAGGAAGTAGGTGGAGCTATAAAGTCTCAATACCCACCCTCTAGGGACCCCCTTCTTCCAACAAAACTCTGCTTCCTAAGATCCCACCCACCTCCTTCTTAATCAGCACTACCAGGTGGAGACCAAGCATTCAAACACAAGTGCCTATGGGCATCTCACTTTCAAGCAGCAGCACCAGGCTTCTACCTTTTTTATGATTAGTTCGCTATTTCTGATATAACAAATAACTAGAGAATGTCTCCCATGGTCAATGTCTTTCACAGAGATAGACAGTCTTGAGGGAACAGTTCCAGGGACTGTTACTTCAGACCTAGCCATAGATTCATACCCTTCTATTCAAGCTGGATTGTTGAAAATTCAGGTTCCCAACAGAACTTAGGTCTAATTCACAGAATCATTGAAATCTATTATACTTGCAATTTAGTATGGAGAAAAGAACAGGCTAACATTAGCTAAAGGAAGGGGCACAGGAAATAGAGTCTGAAAGGGAGTCATTCGAACCCAGATTCCTCAGCCTCCTCACCAAGTGGAGTCCTGGATGGTGATAGCTCCTTCTAGTGATTGTATGATAATGTCCTCAAAGTACTGAAGACCAGGGAAGCTTCCCTAAGCACTTTGTGTCTAGAAATTATAATGAAGTTTAGTAATTTACTGCCCATATTAGTCTCCGTTTCTTCCAGATGTTAGAAGAGTTATATAATAAAATTGTTAGGCTATGCAGGGGCCAAAGATGTCAGACAAAGACCTTCTTATCAAGCAGGACATTCTGAGAACCTTGACATTACTACCTAAGAGAAACAAACTGTAGGTGCAGCCAAACTCCTTACCATGGGAAGACTGAGTGCCACAACTTTGATTTTACTGTTCCTAAGTCAGCAGTCTGACATGGACTTCACTGGGCTAATATCAAGGCAAAATGTGCTCATTTGGGGGTTCCTGACAGACAGGGTGGTGACTTGATTCCTATTCATACCAATTGTTAGCATAATTCAGTCCTTTGAGATACAGAACCTTAACGTCCTTGTTTTCTTGTTGGCTGCCAGTTTGGTAGAGACTGCCAAGATTTGATCCCTTCCTCTGCTTAAAAACATCTATGATGGGTTGAGTTTATCAATACTGTTGAATGTCTCCTGCTTTCTTTCTCATCCAGCCAGGGAGAATTCTTTCATTTTTAAGGATTATGCGATCAGATTGGTCCTGCCATGTAAGGTGNTAGGTAATGGTCCCACTGAGAGGCCCCGACATCTGGTAATTGTCTGTGGCCTGGAATGCAATATATGTCCAGGTTATGGAGGTTAAAAGTGTAGACTTCTTCAGAAGCTACTACCACATAAACCAAACATACGGATTTTTAAATGAGGTTTTAGTGCCCTAATTCATATAAAATTGTGAAATAGGGACCTCTAACATTTAACAGGGCCAGATGGAGGGGTAATTCCAAGCAAAAGCGTTTCATTGCCCACCAAGTCATACATTTAAGAATTTTCAATCTTAAAGTACGAAGAAGTTGATCAGATTGCCTTAATTTACCCTTTGCTTCAATTGTCACATATCCAGTTTTACAACTGACAGTTATCAAGAAATGGGAGCCTGTTAAGCACACTTGCCATGGAGTCTCTTAGCATAGGAAGAAGACATTCAGACTCATTTCATATACCAGGAATAGAGGGTTTTTTTTTGTTTGTTTGTTTTGTTTTTTTGGAATAGAGGTTATTGAAGCGTGTCAAGCATGGCCCAAGGTCACACATGAGGGAAAAATATCTCAGGGGTTTGATGATGATTTTTCTTGGAGTCTAAGAATCTTTAATATGCAAAATGCTGTATCCTTACACTGATATCTATATTACATATCTGTATCTCTCATTTTTATTGACAGTGCTGATCTGTACCTTTCTCAAACATAAAATATTCAATTTCTTAGTACTTAGGAAATATGGGAAATTTTAAGCATGTTTCGGTTTATGTCCTGATATTTACAAATTATTATCTGATATTAGGAGAGTGAAATTGCATACTTAAGCTATCTTAAATAGAATTTGATAAGGACAGAATTCGTGTTTTTGCAGATTTTTTAATTCAAGATAATTATCAGATCAAAATTGGGAATTACTACCATGAAACCTGAATAACTAGTAAACCATTTATGGTCTACCAGTAAGCAGCAGGCATTGTTTCTTTCCTTTTTCAATCACTAAAATGGACTTCTTATGTTATGAACTTGATGATCCAGTTACTGTGGAGAATCTTGCTATCAGGGGATCCTCACCTCACATTTCTAGTTCCCCTTGTCCTGGCCTCATGGTCCGCATATTATTTCGTCAGACATGGATGGAAAGGTAACATTTCCTCTTTTCTTGGAAGTATATTGTTGATAGCAATTCCTTCACTCTCCATATTTGTATAAAGTAGAAATTCAGCCAGTGTTCNCAACCTGTGAAGTTCGTCACTAGGGACAACCAAGAACAGCACGAATCTCCAGTCAAGGTACTGATTGGAGGGCATCTGCTCCTCCCATCGGCATCTTTGGAATAGTAAGATCTTGCAGCAGCATCTCCTGGGTGGAGGAATTGTTCTATGTTCCAAGGCTGTAGGAAAAGCTGTGCACCAGCTACAGGACAAATCTCCTAAAACCTCCAAAGATACTTAAAAACACAGACAGCAATGAGCTGCACACATGCACAATAATGCATAGAAACACCACATATACAACATTTAAAGTGTTTCCTCACTGCTCATGTATTTTATGTGGAGAATTTTCCATTCATTTCCCTCGCTTTTTGTAAAAATTTGGTTGTCCGTTTTCTTGATGTTCTGTCCTTTTTAGTTCATTGTATGTTCTAGACACTAATCCTCTGTCAGATGAGTAGCTGGCAGAGGTCCTCTCCCATTTTGTGGGTGCCTATTAAGGTGCTTCGGTTTTCTCTGCACTACAGAAGCTTTTCTTTTCCATGAGGTCCCATTTGTGAGCTGTTGGGCTTATTTCCTGTGTTATTGAAGTCTTGTTCAGAGAGTCCTCACCTGTGCCTGTAAGTTGAAGTATGCTCTCTGATTTCATCTCTGGCAGTTTCAGGGTGTTAGGTCTTAGACTGGGGTTGATAAGTAGGGGAAAATTCATTTTTTCTTTGAGGGTGAGACCCTTGGTAGGTTTCCCATGCACCAGTGGATGGCCCACATTGATGCACATATGGATAACACTGGTTGGACTTAGCAGATTATTAAATAAAACAAAATAAAGCATGAAGTTGGGAGGGATATGGAACAAGTTGGAGGGAGGAAATGGAGAGAAGATGTGATTATGCTTTATTGTATACATGCATGAGATTCTCAAGAATTATCATTTAAAAATATGTCACAAGGAAAGTTTTGTTTACTAAAGGAAATGTTTTATGGCTTCTCTGAAGTACNTCTGAATTGCCAGCACCNGTACTTTCATACTTTTGGNTCATTATTAATACTTGGATACAAGCACTGTGATGCCACAGCAATCATGGTAGCCAAATGCTCCTAATGACTGTTGGCACGGTGATTTTTGTAGCATGGCCTCACTGGACAAGGACATGATTTCTTTCCCAGATTGGCACATGTCAGCAGAGATTTTGTTGTGTTAGAATAGAGTGTACTTTAAAATTCATGAGTCATTTACTTCTGAAATCATTACAATTTTNATCTTGNTTTTCATGGCTCTGANGATTGAACCTAGGGCCTTGTATATGGTAGGCAGGTGTCCTGCCATGAGACCTCACCCTAGCACATAATTTAATTTGTTAACTATAATTAATGATTGGGAAACGAGAAAGGGAAACTAGGACTGTGAACATGGGGGTACTGTATTTTATTTTTAACGTTAGACCTCCTGATACTTTAAAACTGTGGGGTCTCTGCAGAGCCCTGTAAGTATTAGCTGTGAAGTCATGTGACTAATTTTGCAATCAGTTTTTTAATTTATGGTTTTACTTGGCACATAGAGCAGTAGGCCTCACTGTAACATTTTCACACCATATTGTACTTGGTCTGCATTCTTCCTGCCATCTCCTCTCACTCTTCCTCATCCCCCTCTTGTACTCTCTGTCCTTCTGCCATACACTTCTCCCTGCTGTCATGTCACACCCATCACATTACTCTCTCCAGTTCCCACCTCCTTTTCCCTAAAGACACTCTACTTCCCCCTCATATTTTAATTTTTACCCTCATGTCACACATAAACACACACAGACTCAGATACATAGTCACACACAGACACACACAAATAAAAGTGCATATGCATAAATTTAAATCTAGGTCCACATATGAGAGGGAATGTTTAATATTCTTCTTCTAAAGTTTGGATGATCTCTAGTCTCATCCATTCCTTGTGAATGTCGTATTTTCATTTTTCTTTATCGTTGAATATATTTCTGTTCTGCATGTGTGCCACACTTTCTTTAGCTTTGCATTTGTTGATGGACCTCTATGATGGCATCTTAGTTAGGGTTTCTATTGCTGTAAAGAGACACCATGACCATGGCAACTCTTATAAAGGAAAACATTTAATTGGGGCTGGCTTACAGTTTCAGAGCTTTAGTTCATTATCATCATGGTGGGACATGGTAGTGTGCAGACACGGTGCTGGAGAAAGAGATGAGAGTTCTACATTTTGATCTACAGGCATCAGAATCAACTGTGTCACTAGGCCTAGCTTGAGCATATATGAGACCTCAAAGCCTGGCTCCACAGTGACACATTTCCTACAACAAAGCCATACCTATTCCAACAAGACTACACCTCCTANTAGTGCCACTCCCTATGGACTAAGCATTCAAACACATGAGTCTATGGAGGCCATACCTACTCAAANTACCAAAGATGGTTCGGCATTTAGATTTTGTGGATATACCAGAAATAAACATGAATGTGCAAGTATCTCTATGGTATACTTATCTAGAATTGTCCACATTTAAATTTTGAAGAGAGTTGTGGGAATCCCCGGGAGCTACTGTAGACATTGGTGCTGGAAACTGAACTTAAGATTCTCTGCAAGGCAGCAAGTATGCCTAACCACTGAGCCACCTCTCTAGCACCACACCATTGAAGTTCATGCCCAGGGACAATATAGCAAGGTCATACAATGGGTCTAATTTTAATATTAGTTTTGTATTATTATTTAAAAAAATACCAAATATCCACTGTGATTTCCATAGTGGCTGCAGCAGTTTACATACAACCAGCAGAATTCCACTTTCTCTGCGTCCTTGTTACATCCTCATTTGTTTCCTCTCCCACTTCTTTCCCTTTCTCCCCCCTTCTTTCTTACCG
>LZPO01035443.1:42247-56159 GCA_001675575.1 Neotoma lepida | reverse complement strand
GCATGCCTTTAATCCCAGCACTCGGGAGGCAGAGGCAGGCGGATCTCTGTGAGTTCAAGGCCAGCCCGGGCTACCAAGTGAGTTCCAGGAAAGGCGTAAAGCTACACAGAGAAACCCTGTCTCAAAAAACCAAAAAAAAAAAAAAATTGTGTAGACGTAGTCTTGTTCTTCATCCCAGGGTATGGCTGTGTAGCCCAGGCTGGCCTCCTACTCCTGCCTTACTCTCCAGCATGCTGAGATAGCAGTTGTCAAACTCAGCCAGACACTTTCTTGGTTGTAGATGTCTAAATACTGGCTCTCCTGGAAGATAAGCGCTTGTCAGGATAAAGTCTTCTCGATGTTGCCTTCAGATATCCAGATGAAGAAACTCATCTTTAAATTAAACTCTATGCCAGGAGACCCCCAGGCATGGTGGTGGAGATGGCATGAGGCTCATCTGACAGTGTAGACAGAGGCAGACAGACTCTGGACGTGCCCCTAGCTGTTGCTGGGAACAGGATGCTTCACAGCTGCCTCTGCCAGCCACTGAGGGGACAGGAAGGTACTGGGGTTCTAGGTCCCACTGCTTTTTAAGGACACAGCTCAGAAATTCAGCAGGGTTTCCATCCTTCCATTTGTCCAGAAGGTAGTCATGTCACTGCAGACTGCAGAGAAACTAGTAAGTGAAGCCTTCTCCTGGTAGTCACATTACACACTAAAATGGAAATGATATCAATAAAAATTAGAAAATAGAAATCAATAAACACTAAAAAAAATAGGTGGGGGAGAATGACTGGTGATGGACAGTTAGAATTCTCTGCCACCTCACGGGAAAGTTTCCAGTATTTGGACATAAAACAGTGCAGCCTAGGTATGGGCTACAGTATGGGGATGCAGCATATTAATGCCCTGGGACCCATCCCCAGTTCAGTAGTACATGAATAAATATGTAATAAGTCAATAAATATGTCAATTTAACATCTAGACACTCTACTAAAGATTTTAGTATTTCCATTTTTCAGGTGAAAAGTAATAGGAAAATGCCAATGGACAGATAGTTCAATGTTCAGTGTTCTCTGAGTGGTAGCCACATCTCAGCATCCTTCAAGACCATACTCCATTGTGATAGCTAGAGCTCATTGAATCTGTTTCCTCTGTTAGAGAAGGTATCGCAGATAGATGGGTTTCCTTAACCGTCCAGTCATCTTGAGGGCAAATCCCTAACATGTAGGCTCACGTGGAGCTTTGGGGAACAGTTTTCATGATGCAGCTTTGCATTAGGAAAGACTGCCGTCTGCATTGTCACTGCCAGGAGTTCGTTTCACCCACAAACAGGAAAGCTGGCCCATACCGTGGTTGCTGCCTGTTTCTTAGCACTTGCCTGTTGCTTGTCCCCCAGACTCTAAAGCATGCTGTGTCCACCTAAGCCAGATTACCAGGACCACATGTTTCCAGAAGAGCCATGTNACTGCCACGACATTACCTTCATTCCTCATTTTCTTTCCGTTTGTAGTGAGAATGCCTCCATTTAGTGACTGTTGAGTTTAGTGCAGAAACTCTGGACAGACAATGAGAACTGAGGAAACTGGTGGATACAGNTTAGCGTTTGACCTTGAACATAGAGGAGGTCATGCTGGAAGCAGTGTGGAGCCCTGTAACACTTGTATCCTAGGGCTGTGGAAGCATATGCTGGGGTCTCGCTTCTGCAACTGCAACTGAGTGTATGCATTTCTGTGGAGAGCAGTAAGCCAAAATTGTATCATGTTTTGTTTAGAATGCTTGCAGCTGAAAGATACTATTCCCAGGAAATACGTCTTCCCAAGCCAGAATTCTATCTGGTATCTCTACTGGAAATTTCACTGTGTAAGACTCAAACTAACCATGAATTTTAGCTCAGACTGCTTCCAGAAATTGTTCAGAAATAGTTTAGATATTAAAAACTGTAACTGTTAAATGATTCCAATTTTTTTTTCCATGACCAGAATTTCTTTTTTCTTTCTAATAAGGCAAGATGATATTTGCCAACTCCCAATAAGGGAACTGAGGAGGCAGAGAGATTGCAAAAGCATTCACTTTATTAAACCATTTCAAGGAGAGGAGCCATCAACTCCTAAAGTCATTAGGACTAAAGTTAGCTTAAAAAAGGCAACACAGTCAATATTGAAGCTGCTCTGGTTGTGGCCCAATGCTGTGTTCTCAGTTGTCACATCTTGAGGACACACAGCAGTGGTTTCTTTTCATTCATCTTTAGGTCCAAGTGGACAATGCTATTGATGTTTGCCCCGTGGCTCTANGCTTCCTTCAGGTTGGGTCCATAGCTGCCCCATACTGCTCTGTGTGGGTGGGCCAAGTGGCAGACTCCAAGCAATGGCAATCGCACAAGGGGACAGGTGGATAGATATATCAGTTCTTAAGACCAATGCAGGAGCTGTCATTCCAACCCACATTTTAGTAACCAGAGCAAACCATATGTTCCAGTCCAAAAACACAGGCAAGGGAGAGACAGACCTCCCAACTGATGGTTCCGTTTAGGATCTTCCAACACCCAGATGCGGAATGGCACTCACACAATCATTCTGTTTCCCACTGTTTGGTGTTGATGTTGCCTTTGTTAGAAGGTGAACTTTGTGCCCAGGTTCTGAGCATATTTAATGCAGGCTGGGATAAGCTCTGCTGTTCCACAGTTAGGTGTAATAAGTGCATTTTTTAAACTAGGGGTGAGTTCATTGAGTGGTACCCCGATGGTGAGCATGGTGAGCAGAAAGCACCTATGTAGTCTGCTTTTTGTGGGTGGACCTGCAGAGCTGCTTAGCAGAGAGCACAGACATGGGATGGAAGGACAGAGTTGGGAGTGATTGGATTTATTGTATCTCTAACTCATTTGTGAGAAATTCTTTGATGTGCCAAATGCCTATTTTTTCCTGTTTATGNCTAAAACCTTATGATTAGGCCCACTCATTCTTTCCATGCCAGTGTGCTGCCTCATGTTTGTAATGGAGCTGTGCAAATGAAGTAAATTCCCTGTCTGTGATGGGAACATCAGCATAAGAGCACTCATTAAGATCGCCCCTTAAGCCCTCAGATTATGTAAGAACTGGGAAATTTTCAGTATTATCATAGTTTTTTAAGTTATTAAAAGGCAATTAATATCTGACTGCAAACACAAAAGAAACTAGTCTGTGTGTGTACTTGCTATTAATCAGTTTAAAATTAGTTTATGGGGGCTGGAGGTATAACTCAACAGTCCTGCTAAAATTATCTTGCTTTATTGTAAGGAAAAGCAGTCTGTTCATGAGAGGAATAAAGATTTGGAATCATTTGACANTTATACTTTTTAGTACATAAACCATTTCCTCACATGTGTGAAGGCTTGGACTCAGCCTCCAATACCAAAGAAGTCTCTATCTACTGAGTTCTTTCAGATTTAGGATTTAATCACAAAACACAAGTGAACAATTTGGTATTTCCTGATTAAAGTAGAAATCAAGTCAACATGACTAATGAGAATATGGGCCGTAATATCCAACTTACTGTTGCTAGTATTCTCTACTGCCGTGGGTGTGGACTAGAAGCTTGGGATTTGATTGTGAATGAATGAAGGGGCTTGTTTTCATGGTATCTCAGATGGAGTGTATGTTGATGATTGTGAATGAATGAAGGGGCTTGTTTTCATGGTATCTCAGATGGAGTGTATGTTGATGATTGTGAATGAATGAAGGGGCTTGTTTTCATGAATGAAGGGGCTTGTTTTCATGGTGTCTCAGATGGAGTGTATGTTGATGCATGGAGCAGGAAGAATGGGGAAAACTTCATGGGATACAGCAGAGACCAATGTAACACTCTTTCTTTTGGAAGCCACGCAATTCAATGTCACATTTATAATGCAAAGCAGTGGTACACAATTAGCCATTTGTAGCAGACTAAGATAAAATATTCCAAAATTATAAAGGGCTGGAAATATGTTCCTTTCCTTTTAACAGAAGGTTTTTTTTTTTAATCACAGCTGATAATGGTCCAAGTGCTTCCCATGTTCCCCATCATTTCTTTAACCCCCAGTGACCTGCTGAGGCATAAGTTCTTGCTTTACTTGTTTACAGAGAAGGAAACAANTAGAAAGGGCTTCATATGTTTTAGATTTTCTAGGATTCTGTATATTGCTTTTAAAAGCAAATAAATCTGGGCTGAAGATGATTCAGTGGGTAAAGTGGTTGCCACAAAATTGTGAGGACCTGAGTTCAAACCCCAAAACCCACATAAAGTACAGCTTGCAGCTCAGCTAGCTGGTTTATGGGGTACACAGTGATGAAGAAGGACTCTGTCTCAAACAAAATAGAAGGTGAAGCCCAGCAGTCAAGGTTGTGTCTGACCTCCCCATGCGCTCTGTGCCTGAACTCATATACATGACCCCATGGGTGCACACACACACACACACACACACACACACACACACACACACACACTGCACCAGCTTCAGACCTGACAGTTAGCATTCAGTCTGGCATCCAGCATTTGGAGAGCTGTCTGGGGCAGTCCTGTGCTGTAGTGGAAAGGTAGTCCCAGACAATGCCTGTCATAATTTGTGGTCACTTAAAGTCTCTGAACATGTGTCCTCNTGTGTAAAATAACAGTGATTATACTTGGCCTGTGTCTTAAAGCTCTTGTTGATTTGTTTTGCTCACTGCTGTGTCACCATTGTCTGGAACACTGTCTGCCATGTAAATATTTGTTGAAGGGACAANTGAAGTAATACAGTGACCTGTAGGGGGGGCTCAAAAATAGATGCCATGGGTAGGACACAAGATGCTAAGCACGAGTACTGGCAGTGTGGAATATTTGATGTGCCTTTGACCCACACATTTGCAATACTTTTACTTCTCATTTGCATTCCTTAGGGACGTGCTTCTCTCACAGAAGAGAAAGAGGTATTTGCCCATGAACATGAAGAAATGAAGAACCTAGAAGCCATTGTTCAAAAGATAAAACCAACTGCCCTAATAGGTAAATGTTTTTTCTTCCTTTTCCTTTAATTTGGCCTATTTAGCACTATTTTGCTATTTCAGAATTCTAACCTTTGGAATCCAGAAGGAAAATGGACTCACTCAAATAGCAGGGTCCTCATAGGCACTGAGATGTAATTCAGTTCTGCCTTCCTAGTATTCCTGATTTGACTGAAATGTGTGGCCTTGTGCTGTGTCAGCCTGCCAACATCAGCCATAGTCAGCCCCTTCCCAGGCTTCATTACTCCAGGTAGACAGTCCTTGAGTGTGCTGGAAACCCANCCCAGAACACTAGGCTGTGCCTAGAGATGGTTTTTAGTTGTCATCAGTGTGAAGGGAGTGTGGGAGGAGAAGGGAAAGGAACAGCCAACTGACATCCAGTGGGTAGAGGTCAGTGATGTGGTGCACAGGGCAGCCTTGTATGAGGAACCATGCCCGCAGTATACTAGTTAGTTATGCCATGAGGAACCATGCCCGCAGTATACTAGTTATGCCACGAGGAACCATGCCCGCAGTATACTAGTTATGCCATGAGGAACCATGCCCACAGTATACTAGTTATGCCACGAGGAACCATGCCTGCAGTATATCAGTCACACCGAGATCCAGGAGCTCTGAATGAGATTTTCTAGAAGACAGGGCTTGCACCTCACCTGTCATTACATTCTTCCTCAGGTATTCCAACACTGCATGTGCACAGTGCAATGTGTAGTGTGCAGCTGGGCATGTTGTGTATATTTACCATCCCATCCCAGCTTTGCAAAGTGGAGACAGAGGACAGGACAGGAGCTCAGCCTGAGCTATATGAGACCTTGCTTTAAAAATCCATAGAAGAAATGCTTAATATGTTCAAATTCTGTGCTTAAAATCTCGAAGGAAGTTGTTTCAGTTTGTTCCTATTCCCATGTCTGTCTGTCTACTTTCAATCAGAGTCTGTTCTTAGAAGTGGGTTTGCAGTAGTTGATAATACTGTGGATGATGATCAGGAATCACAAAGAACTGAACCAAGCTTTCGGTGTATTTTACACAGTGCATTCTTCAGTAAGCTTACTCCTTTGCACCTTCATTAGTCGCTTTATTCTACTTTCAGCACGTGGTTATTTTAGTTTCACAATAGAATGAGATGATTGTTACCATTGCCTATAAAGACACAATTGCCACAGTCTACTCAAAATTGCTTAGAGAGACTGTATTAGATTTAATGCATTCATGGTTTAATTTCCTGATACAAATGCTTATAGCCAGAATTCCTAAGGATTGATTAGGAACTCTGTATTGTGAGTCTGTTGTCATACCTGTGATTTATAAAGGCACTTGTTGGTTTAACCCTGAAGATGATTGGCCTTGAGCAACACTGTTTCATCACTAGACTTCAGTGTGAACATTCTGTACTTTGTTTAGGGCCTGTTAGGAAGGAGCTGCCATATCTCATTGTTCAGGGGCCTGAGCCGCTTGGATGAACTAACCAGGGAAGGCCCTACTCCTCCATTTCTTGTTTCCTTTTTAGGAGTTGCTGCAATTGGTGGTGCTTTCACAGAACAAATTCTCAAAGATATGGCTGCCTTCAACGAGCGGCCCATCATTTTTGCTTTGAGTAACCCAACGAGCAAAGCAGAGTGTTCTGCAGAGCAGTGCTATAGAGTGACCAAGGTGAGCAGTCAAATGTCATTTAATTACAGGAAGCCTAGGATGCCCAAGGTGTGATCACATGCTCTTGACATCAGACTTACTCCATCAGAACTGAAAGATGCGTGAATACACCTAAGGCGTGACTGCCTCCTCCCCTCAGAGTTGAATCACTCTTCTCATCTTCAGTAAATAAATCAACTCTGTACGTTTTAGTGATAACTTTCCCTGAGTGATTTGAAAGTAAGACTTAAGTATAAAAAATGAAAGGAAAGAACTTAGCTTTGGATGGTTCCGAAGCTCTCTCTAACTAGCTGTTTCCAAGCACTGAAGCATACAAGATGAAACCACAGTTTAGTTTTTGCCTAGCTAAATTTTAGGTTTGGATTTTGATGCCATGGGTGGAGGATCTGGGCAGCTATGCTGATACTCAGCCAGGCTGGCATAGAATCCTCAGTGCTCAATACTTCATTGTTTTAAAAATAAAGTTAATTTTATACTGTGTTTGTACTTTCATATATTTGACTGATAGGTTGGCAAGAAGCCTTTTGCTGTCTTCANAGACTTAAGAATATCATTATAATAAAACTGAAGTTAGTTTTATGCATCTAAATCCTTCACTTCTATTTGATAGAGCAGAGAGGGTAAACACAACACAGAGTGGTGATAGTGTGTACAAGCCTGAGCTTGAAGGCTCTGCTTTGTAAGCAGTGTGTCCAGAGCTCATCACTGGAATGAACATGTTTTTAACAGGGAGCCACTCCATGGTTTCTCTCTCTTATCTGGGATGGCATCAGTATCCTGAGTAATTTTAATCTTCATTTCATGTAGAGATTGAGTTTTCTTTACATTCTTTGGTAGTTTTAAATCTTCGAGGGAAGAAAACAACCTCTTGTGCAAAATTGTAGTGTAGTGTCTTGCACATAGGAGGCCCCTAATAAGCAAGTGTGTAAATTAATTATTTTGTCTCCATGTGTCTCAACAGTCCTTATTAGTGTAGAGACTCATGCCATACACATACATAATGTTGGCTCAATTTTATAGNTGTGTTTTAAACTTTCAGTGTGTCAGAAATAGATGACCTCAGCTCTTTCTTAAGATCTTGCCTAATGCTCTGTGTTGTAAAACATGGCAAGTTCCCTTGAGGCTGAACATGAAGTTCTGACCTAACATACCATTTCCAATACTCGAGGAACCTGTTGACTTTATCCTCAGAAGTCTGTAGTTGGAAGCCTCTATAATATGGTTGTTGGGCCTGTGGTTGGACAACTGCAGAGAACAGAATGGTAGCCTTAGGGAATCGTGTGCTTTGCCCACTTCTGGACAGATCAATATGGAGAACAGTGACAAGCACCCCCTCCTGACCCATTGGCAGCACCTGGGCCCGCTAGGAGTTAAGCACTAACCACCCTAGACTGCCTGTGGATGGCTCTGTTACAGCCATTGGTTCTCAGATGCCCCAGTTCTCTTTGTCAGCAGGACCATCTGTCTGTGTTGCAGGGCCGTGCAATCTTTGCCAGCGGCAGTCCTTTTGATCCAGTCACGCTTCCGGACGGACAGACTCTCTTTCCTGGCCAAGGCAACAATTCCTACGTGTTCCCTGGAGTTGCTCTTGGGGTGGTGGCCTGTGGGATGAGACACATCACTGACAAGGTCTTCCTCACCACTGCCGAGGTACTGTGAAGAGCTGGCATATGCTAAGGCAGCANTTGCTCTGCTCAGTGTTTTATGTGTTTATCGTCACAGCTGCCTGTCAAGTGTGAACAACTCTTATAGAGAATTAGGAGTGGGGAAAGGTTCATGTAGTCACTAGTGAGATTTCTCCTCAGTAGTTGCTAGGTTTCGTTCATAGAAGGAGCCTGTTTACCTGCAGATGCTGATGGACTATGACATCAGTGAAACAAGTGTTTTTCCCAAATGATGACAAGTAACATTTCTCCATTGTGAGCCTTCCTAAAGGCATTTTAAAGTCTGACATAGTATAGTAGAAGTGGCTGTCATTAATGTTTCAGGGAAGAAAACAGAAGCCNCACTAGCATTTAAGCAGAAATGAAATTAAAACAGGGCATTATGTATTCATATGATCAGTAAAGGGGGTGCTGAGATGGTTCAGTGGGTAAAGATGCTTGCTACCAATACTGAGACCCCNAATTCAGTGTTCAGGACTTGCATGGTAGAAGAAGAAAAAACANCTCTTGCACCTTGGTCTCTGACTTCCACATATGTGTTGTGGCATGCATGTACTCTGCCCATAAATAAGTAAAAATGTAATGAGGATTTTTTNAAGGAAATTACTGATAGGAGAAGTCAGTTCTCTCCTGGGATTTCAGGAAAGGCCCCAAGGCCGTCACAGAGCCCAGGGAATCGTGTACAGTCGAGAACTGACTTTACCCAACTGCAGGCTAACGNGTTAGTCATAGTTTCGTAGACACTGGCAAAGAACATGAAGCTCCAGTTCAGAGAGAGAGCTTTATTATCCCTGGTGCAGAAGATCCTGTGAGCTTAGTGCTGTCATCAGTTCCCTAGCATCCTGAGCCTCAGCAGGGTGGTGACACTGGGTGGCCATACATTTGTAAACCATGAACAGCCTCTCTTGTTGTAACTGTGTTTCAGATTTGGGCAGCATACAACTCATGAGTGAGAAACTTGTCAATTTCTCTCACCAAATTAAACATTGTATAACATGATAACTGTACTGAGCCAAATGAAACCATTGGTTTAAAGCTCGTATCTAGCAAACATGCTGTTCTTTGCANTGTGAAGGAATCACAAGGACAGGGACAGATTCCAGAGTCACTGATGTGATCAGAGAGTACAGCCTGGCTAGTACCTGCCTCCCCCTTTGGGACAGATGCCTGGAAGCTGTAGCATTCTTCAGGCATTTCTTTGCAGCCTTAATAGTATGACAGCTGATGTGTCTGGTTTGTTTCTTTTTAACTCAAAAATATTGTTACATTCAAATATCTATCTGTGATGTCAAATAGCTATNTGTTCTTTTAGGACAAAACAAGCATGAGCTTGATTCCCTTTAGCCCGTTTCTTCCTTTAGCTCTAGCACCCTCTAGTGGTGTTANGATGTCAAGTAACTACTTTTTATTTCCCATTCACTAACAGTAAAGATCACTACTAAAGGCTCGTGCTTTAATCCCAAGTGGATCTTTGTGAGTTCAGGAAGAGTCTGGTCTGCATAGCACGTTTCAGGCCAGCCATAGTTACGTGGTGACACCCTGAGCCCCGCATTCCAAAAATATTTTTTTTTCTTTTTGGAAGAAATAAAAAGTTAACTGGGGGTAGTGGCTCACTTGGGAGGCCTAGGTGTAGGATTTCAAGCTTCAGGCCAGACTTGGCTACATAGAGAGCTCCATGTCAGCCTGAACTACATATGAAACACCAACACCAAACAGAGGAAGAGAAAACAGTGCTGTGCACAGCTGAGATCTCACTGCAAGTTTTCTCTCANCTGCATCTTTGGCCTTCAAAATTTACATTTCATGGGACACTCCTCTGCTTGTTTTCCTTATCTCTTCATCTCTCTTTTAATTAAGACCCTGTGTGTGTGCGTGCGCTCGCGCGTGCACGCCCACACACGCCCACACACATNCAACTTAGGGTGTTTTACACCTAGTTTTTTTTAAGACAGGTCTCTCACTGAACCTGGGGCTTGTGATTTGGGTGGGCGGCTGACCAGCAAGGTCTCCCTGTCTCTACCTCCCGAGCACTGGGATCCTAAGTGTGTGCTGCAGAGGCCCCCCCACCCCATAGGTGCTGAGATCCCCCTCAGGTCTCTGTGTGTATGAGGGCCTCGTACTGAGCCAATCTTCCAGNCCCAAGGCAACTGTTGTTTAAACACTCTGACACTGTTCTCTTCCTGCTTGGTGTTTACTCGAGAATTTCTGATTTTAAAAAGATGATGTTGCCTCTGTGACTAAAGAGGTCACTCCCTTTAAACTATTCTCCAGAGTGCCAGTAACAGCTAGCGCAGTGCTGACCTGGAGCAGAAGCAGTACATGCACACTGTTGAGTTCAGCAGCATTAGCCACAGCACGGCAGGAAGAACAGATCCAGTGCTGCGGACGCTCGCTGCCAGAGGGCCTAGAGAAGGCTGTCTGGATTGTCTGGTTCAGCTAACCAGCTAACNGAAGTAACAATTGGACTTTCTTTATTTGACAGGCCCAGTATTATAGCAAAAACAAAAATAAAACCAAAAACCAAAACCAAATCAAAAAAGAGCTGGTTTGAGGGTTCTAGAGAGATGGCTTGGTGGTTAAGAGCACTGGCNGCTCTTCCAGAGGACNTGGGTTCAATTTCCAGCCCACANGGTACCTCACGACCATCTGTAACCCCAATTCCAGGGCATTTGACATCTTTTGTCTTCCAAGGACACCAGGTATGGACACATGTAGTGCATAGACATGCATNCTGGTAAAACACCCATATATAAAATAATAAAAATTTAAATACTAGTTTGGTCACATATGAAACTAGAAATCTCATGGATTCAACCAAATATGAATTATTTCTGGATTCCTAAACATTTTTGTTTTATATGTAAGTAGTGTGTGTGCATGTACTTACACAGGTGTGAGTGCATGTGTGTACACAGGTGTGAGTGCATGTGTGTACACAGGTGTGTGTGCATGTACTTACGCATGTGTGAGTGCATGTGTGTACACAGGTGTGAGTGCATGTGTGTATACAGGTGTGAGTGCATGTGTGTACACAGGTGTGAGTGCATGTGTGTACACAGGTGTGAGTGCATGTGTGTACACAGGTGTGTGAAGGCCAGAGATTTTGAGACAGGCTCTCTCACTGAGTCCAGAACTCTCCAGTCGGCTAGCCTGGCTAACCAGAAGTGCATGGGTAGGGGTGAGCCTCTTGTCTGCCTCCTGCTGCTGGGTTATAGGCATGTGCCACTGCAGTGGGCTTGTATGCAGGTGNTGTGGATCTGAGCTCTGACTCTCGGGATTGTGCAACAAACATCTTACTAACTAAATCATCTTTCCAGACTCTGTTCCTGATCTTCTTTTTGATTCTAAAGAGATTTTTAACTCTTCTGGTGCTGATAACCAACAGTGTGGCTCAGTTCAGTATCCTCAGCTTGTGTAGTATGCAGGGACACACAGAGTCGTGTTTGTACTACATGCACTTGACTTGAGGGGTGGGCAGGAGCCGTTTGCTCTCTTCAAATATTTGAAAATTCCACCATACACAACAGAGCTAAGTTCTGTCCAAGACTTTCATCTTGGAAATGAATGTAGACTAAACATAACAGAGTTGCATCGCTGTGTACAAAACAGAGCCTGACAGTTCTACTTTTTACATAGTATCAGGTGTTTGTCACTAGAGTGAATGAGCCACACATTGTTTCTGTCTCCTAGGTAGGATAGTACCTGTGTCCTTAGTGATTTAAATTCTTTTTTTTTAAAGATTTTTTTTTCATTTTCTGTGTTTGAGTGTTTTCCTTGCATGTATGTAAGTATACTGTGTATGTGCTTTGTGCTCATGGACCAGAAGAGTGCATCAGATCCCCTGGAACTGGAGTCACAGACAGTTGTGAGCTTCCATGTGGGTATTAGGGCTCGAACCCTGGCCCTCTAAAAGAGCAGCTAGAGCTCTTAGTCACTGAGCCATCTCTGCAGTCCCAAGGCAGATTTTTTGCTTGTTTGATTTTTGTTTGTTTGTTTTCTTGTTGTTTTTGAGGCAGGGTCTCAGTGTATAACTGGCTGGCCTGTAACTCACTGTGCAGACCAGGCTAGCTTCAAACTCACAGAGATTGCCTGCCTCTGACTCCTGAGTGCTGGGTAAAAGGTGTGCAAAAGCACACCCAGCTTGATTCTTATCTTGTCTGTANATTGGGAGTTAACCTGACATTTCTCACTAGTCCTTAAATCCATAAATGAAGAAAAACCACACATCCCTTGAACTGTCCCTGCCTGAGCTCTGGGAAGGAGAGGCTGTCAGTGTGAGTGACTAGTTCCTCCCCCTGCTCTGTTTGTGGGAAATAGCACACCCACTTGGGTGGTAGGACATTTAATGCCTCTGTGTTTAAAGTTTGCGACCCTGGTCACCATCTCTGGGGCAAGGGAAAACTTGGGTTTACTTTCATGTAACAAAAGCAAGAAATTAATTAGTTAAATGAGTTTATTATATAATCAGAGTTAATATTCTCTAAATCTAGGTGTCTTAGTCACTGCTCTATTGCTGTGAAGAGACACTATGACCATGACCAAGGCAACTCTCATACAAGAAAGCATTCAGTTGGGAGCTTGCTCACNGGTTCAGAGGGCTAGTCTGTTATCATGGTGGGGAGCATGGAGGTACTCAGGTAGGCATGTGCTGCAGACGTAACTGAGAGCTACATCCTCATCTGCAGGCAGGTAGACGGGCGGTGCTGGTGGGTGTGGGGTGGAACTGGGCCTGTCATGGGCTTTTGAAATCTCCAAGCCCACTCCCAGTGACACACCTCCTCCAACTCCTCCAGTAGGTCCACACTTCTTAATCTCCCAAACAGTTCTTTAGCTGGGGACCAAGCGTGCACATATTTGAACTATGGGGGTCATTCTTACTCAAACCACCACACTAGCTTAGCATTTTCTATATGATAAAGTTGCACTAATCCAATACTAGCTGTGCTGTTAATTACTGCTTCTCCCCACCTTGGCTCTGCCTAGTTGTCTGTGGTCAGAAGTTCTCAACCACCCAGTGCCAGTGTATTCCACTTCTCTTTTGTCTGCAGAGGCTCTCCATTCCCCAGTTTNGGGGCGGGTGTCTCAGCAGCCACTTAACATATACGGGTCTCCATGCTGTCTGCAGCACCTGCCCTGTGTATGTGACTCCTGGCTTCTTCTCAGTCCCTCTGTCAAGTCGGCCTCACAAGCCACTGTCATTGTGGCTTGATTAGCTCATATTTCTCCTGCAGCCCAGGCTGTCTCCTCTAGTATCTCCTTTTGTTCTGTGAGTTACCTCACTGCCTTGGAGACTTCTGTAGGTGGACCATGCCTGTGCACAGTCCTGTTGGTGTGCTGATGGAACCCAAACATGTCTTTGAAATAACTGCATGAGGTAGANGCAGGTGGATCTCCATGAGTTCAAGATCAGCCTGGTCTACATTTCCAGTTGCAGACCAGTCAGAGCTACATAGTGAGGCCNCCCTCTAGAAAAGAGTGTCTGCTTANTCACCTGGGATTATAGGATGAAGGTTTCCCAGTCCCAGAGTCACAAGCATAGGGGTTAAGACACACCCAAATTTATCTCTGATTCTTGTTTGTTTTCCCAAGTTTATAATAGTAATCTAGATAAGTAATGAAAAA
>LZPO01035443.1:18303-32624 GCA_001675575.1 Neotoma lepida | reverse complement strand
ATTTATTTATTATGTATACAGAAGAGGGCACCAGATCTCATTACAGATGGCTGTGAGCCACCATGTGGTTGCTGGGAATTGAACTCAGGACCTCTGGAAGAACAGTCAGTGCTCTTAACCTTTGAGCCACCTCTCCAGCCCCAGATTTCAGCTTTTAAGAGCTTTAAAAGAAACAAGGATATTATTCTTAGTACATCTTCATTCAGCACAGTCGTTGGCATATGAAGGAGGCACATTGGTCTCTCAGAATGACGGTATGTTCATGAACATTTAGCTAATCAGTAGGTGGCCATTAATTTAGCCAGTGGGTCTGCCCCTTATTGCAGTAGGAGAGAACAGCTGGGTCAGTTTGCCTTATCTCAGGAAGCAGTACAGACCATGTGCTCCCAGGGCCACCTTAACCCTGACTGGATCAGGACATCATTCTGATACTGGGCCTTTACCATCTCACATTGGACAGCAGTGGTCCCATACCCCACGATGATGTGCTGACAGGACCTCAATTACGGAATCATTAGTTCTCTGGATGCCTGGTATAAGTATAGCGTGCCAGAGTGGGGAAAAGAGATCCCCTGAAAACACAAGAAAAGCCTGTTAGCTCAGCCAAGTTTTGTGGAAGTCCACAATCTGGTGCACTAGGGGACAGTAAGGATGTCTCCTTCATAGTGAAGGACAAATTGTGTACTTGGTTCCTCTAACTAGAAAAGAGGGCCCTTGGTATTTGGTGGACTCTTTTGGCAGCATTTGGCCATGTAGGGCAGGCTGGTCTCAAATTTGAACCCTTCTGTCTCTGCCCTTGTGTTCCATATGCTGGGATTATAGACCTGTACCACCATATTTGNCTATCTGATGGACTTGAGAACAATTTGTGCACATTGCTTAAACCCATTTATGGATTGATCCAGATGCCTCCAGCTTTGACTGGACGTGACAGAGAGGGGTCTCAGGTGATGTTTTACTGCAGTGAAATGAGTTCTTCCACATGGGCCTAATGAAGGAGAGATAATGGCTTTAGTTTCTGTGACATCATTTTCTGCATAAAACCTGGGTTTTGGAGCAAAACAGTGCCCCTTCAGGATATAACTATTCTTTAGATTTACTAATAGGGCACTTGCAGTAAAAGCAAATGAAAAAAAAAATCAAAAGTGCTCCTTGAACTCTTCGAATAGGCACCCTAAGAGCAGCTTCAAGTTTTGAGAGAGGCATAGAGGTCAAAGAAGGCACCAGATCCCCTGGAACTGGAGTTACAGACAGTAGTGAGCCACCATATGGGTGCTAGGAATTGAACCTGGGTCCTCTGGAAGAGCAGCCAGTGTTCTTGATCACTGAGCTATCTCTCCAGCCCATTATTAGGGGTTTTAAAAATTATTAAACTCATTTTGAAAAGGGCTGGTGGAACTTTAGACTTAGCACTGAAAGTGTAGTTTGACTTTTTCCCAAAGGTGATGGTGTACCCTCCTCAGTGATCCTCAGCTCTCTCCTGCTATTTTAAAAGTGCATACTTGTGCGCNGGCAGAGGTTGGAAAACCCCAGGGAATGTTTTGTAGCTAAGGACTGTGGGGTACAACAAAGCCACATGCTTTTTGTGGATAAGACTAAACCAAGAATATGTCTACCAGTGGTATTTTAAACCAAATAGTAGTTGGGAATAAGAGCTGATACCTTCATTTTTTAAAAAAGACTTTTAATGTGTTTATCTGTGTATGTGCACATGAGTGTGGGCAAACCCTGAGACTTTACGGTGATCTACTGTTGCTGTTAGAATCTAGTTTTACTAAAACACTTCAAATAGGGGTTTTAAAGTAAGAAATGTACTAAATGGGTGCTCTTTACTCTCAGGTTGTCTGTGATTTAGAATTCATTTCCAGTGATGAGCTGGTGTTATGTCTATCTATGTGCCAGTGTTATGATACTGAGATATATCTCATAGATTTATGAATCTATATCTGCAGTCTGATTTTTGACATTAACTGTGGGGCTTGGGACTTCATTTATTCATTTATTTATTTATTTCCTGTATATGCCCGAGGTGGCCAGAAGACGGTGTGGGATCCAATGGAACTAGAGTTACAGATGGCAGTGAGTTGCTTTGTGTCCCCTCTGGAAGAGCCACCAGTGCTCTTAACTTCTGAGCCACTTCTCTAGCCTGGCTTTGGACTTGTTGAGCCAAGTTTCTCTGGTTAAATNTACTGCTTTATTAATTTATAATGAAATGGTATTCAAGTGTGACTTTACAGGCAANCTGGAAACATCACAGTTAGACTGATAGAAAGTTAAAAGGCCTATTTGCTTCATTAGCAGTCAGAAAATTTTAGAGCCAGGTTTTNCACCCAGAATTCTATATAGTCACTGGCCTTTTTATTTTGGTCTTATTAACATAAATACTTAGTACAATTACAAGCATAGATATTTTAATAGGGTCCTAGGACTCTGAACTTTTGCTTTCAATACCAAATAGTATCTGAAAAACATGCTCACTTTTGTGTTTTCTGAGAAACTCTAGGAACTGGCCCAGGTTCATGTGATAATCATTTCTCAGTCCATAGTCACCATGGGCCTCAAGGAGTAATTCTTCAAATGAATGGAAGAGGCGCAGGTCTTCACCGTTCCCTTCTGTCTCTATGCTCTCAGCGTGCTTGCAGGAGATGTGTTTCCAGTTGGGGTATCTGATGGTGTGCCAGAATTCCTCACAGTGATCCTTGAAGCCCTCCACACAGATTATACCAGGCTTTCCTGTCATGCAAAATCCAGTCACATCTAACCTTTTCCCCACTTCCAAAATCTTTTTCCTTAGGTCCTGCTGATAAATGTGGTGGCTGTAGATCCACATTCTGAGGAATGTGTTCTTGACTGGCTTTGCTCGTGTGGATGGCTCATCCGACAGCTTTCTGTTGAGGAAGTAGGATGCGCTGTTGTCCTGCAGCCACTGGATTGCTGCACAGACACACAGCTCACCNGGATCAAAAGTCCCTAGATAAGCAGTGAGACTTTGGTTGAGAAGAAGCTGCTGTTGTCTGTCAAGCTCAGGTGACCGTCCAAACAGCTGCAAAGCCACGTATGGGTAGCTGTGAGGCATGGTTACTTGCAAATCAATTGTCACCTTAAAATAAAAACCACATAAAGTTAAATACCACAAAACCACAGTTTATCATGGCAACTGCAGGACTATGATAGGAAGAGTCATGGAGACTATCAGGTGCCAGCTACNGACCAATCACTACATACAAATCACTGCTGACCTACATGTGCCAGGTGACCTGTGCTGGATAAGGAAGTGATGGAGTTAGACACCATTTCTGCCGTAGACTAGAGCCTAGTGAAGGAGACACACATTGACAATGGCCATACAGACCAAGAATTTAATTTTGAGAAGCAGTATTTACCATGAGAGAAGTTCAAGGCTCCATTGAAGTGTGTAACCAGTGAGATAAAAATCAAGTCTGGGGAAGCAGTACACCTGCTCTGAAGGAATGGCAACTGAAGGGTGAGCAGGTGAGAACTAGGACATTAGTTCTCAAGTGCCCAGTCCACATGGTACATATACTATGCTATGCTAATATTCCTAGGGAGAAAGGGAACAGAAGATGGAGGTAAGTTTATATTCAACATTTAGATTTTGTATTTGTAGTTACTATCCACAGACAGGGCCATCGAAACGGAATCCTAAACCTTCGTTAACTTCAGAGAAGCCCCTTTGTAGCAGGCAGCATTTAGGTTTGTGAAAATCATGCTGTATGCAGAAGGCACATTCTAACAGTTGGGTTGGTAAGAAACTGGATGAGGGGACAGAATGACAATGATAAGACTGCAAGATATTCCCACTGAAAACAGTAGGCACATTTGTTAAAAAGGAATGTGTATTTATGTAAAATCTAGGATAGTTACTTAAGAGAACTAAAGGAGCATCTCCTGTTTGGTACCTTTTCCTTCCAAACAAATAATGGGATATGTATTTGGAATTGTCTGTTTGTCTTCTGGATAGGAAGCTTATGCACTGGGTTTTTCAGTTAAAAACTGGGCACTTGGGGATTGGCTCAGCCCTCCAGAGCACTGGCTGCTCTTCTAGAGGGCATAGGCTCGATTCCAAGTACCCACATGGTGTCTCACTAACTTCCATAACTCCAGTTCTGCCCTCCTCTGGCCTCCGAGGGCACTGCATGTACAAGGTTCACAGGCATACATGAGTGCAAAACACCCCCACACATTAAAACTACACAAAAAAGGGCACCCAGAAACACATAGAGCAAATAAAAGCACCCACCTTGGGCTCCTCAATTTGGAGCGTGATCACAAATTCGATGTTGTGTGGGAGCGCCTCCCTAGTGCCTTCCAGGTACCTCTTTATGTTCGTTAGGGCGTTTACATCTTCAAGTTTTACTTCTCCTTGGTTAGGAAACATAGAAAACAGCATTTCCATCTCCAGCAGCTGAAGCTGAAGGCTTTCTTTTACCGACGCTGACATGTCTCCAAATCAACCTCTTGGAAACCTAAAAAGGCCCAGAAACAGTGGGTAATTGTTAATGACACCTGGTGTCCAGGAAATTTTCCCAAGGTCCTTTCTCTAGGAGGCAATTCCACTGTTTGCAGAGAGCTAGGGGTACACACCCAGACACTTAAAACTGTTTAGATTTCTCTCCTGAGCCCCACATCTAGTGTGCATAACATGCTTTTAAACTGCTCCATCAAAACCTGGATTCCTAGTCTCTCTTCTCCACCCTGGCTGGCCATTCAGGAGTCTGCGCTTTCAACAGGTGTTTGGGTGACACGTTCTGCGGCAGGTGGTTGCAAACACCTGTACCCCCGGCCAGCCTCAATGCCGAGAAAAGCTGGGGCCGGCCCTGGAATCCCGCTCGGATCTCAGGCCTGCGCAGAGTTGGAGGCGGCGAGGAGGGATGCTGGCGGAACGGAGAAGAGGGCTCTGGGTCGCACGGGCGCCAGCCGCCAGCCCTCTTCCGCAGACCCCTTGGAGGACAGCCTCGCCAGACTGCAGTGGCGTGCGGCATCTCGCGCAGGTGCATAGGGCCGCCTCGGCCTAGCCACGGAGCTGGGGGAGGGGGTCTGCCACTTAATAAAATGATGCCTAGGGTCGAGGGGGTGAGACCCACGGGGATGGCGCTGCCCTCGCCTTCCANAGGCTGGGCTGGGAGGTGACCTCGGTGGTCGGAAGGACATCAGTGCGCCCGCCCTCTGGGGTCCCCAGCCCCCCGAGGTCCAGGTTGAGAGGCGCAGCTGCCCACCCCAGGCATTAACCCTTGGCCAGCCTCGGCCGCCGCGGCCTCACCCTTCCAGCTCATTCAAGCCAAACAGCCCCCGACCCGGCTTCGAACCGCAGCCGCAGTTCCGCGGGAGCGAGCAGCGCGCGGACGGCTGGGGGCGGGGCTTGGCGCATGGGGTGGGGCCAGAACATCCTAACCGCCGCGATTGGCTGCGGCGGGCGCCTGGAGCAGGGGCGGGGACATCAGCCCCTCCCCACTGCGATTGGCCGGGGGGGCGGGGCGTCGGGCCGGAAGCCAGGCTGAGCCACGTCTTCAGGGTCTGAGCGAGCGGGTNTGGTACGCACTGCGCGGTGGCTGCTCCGCTCTGGAGAGGACGTTTCTGCTCCGGAACTAGGTGAGCGGGCGTGGAGGCTGTTGGGCCGTTGTGGATGGGGGTTCCTCGGCAGCCATGGCTGGGGATGACCCCCGGACACACCTACCCGCCGCTCAGTGCGGCCCAAGTCCTTGCGGACCTCACGCTGGAGTGCAGGGGAGCTGCGGGTAATCGGGAGCTGGGAGCAGAATGTACTACCGGATGAAAGAAAGAAGCGGGCTAGGCTGTTCACTTTTGAAGAGTGAACACTATTGGGACTTTTAATAAGCATTCCCATACCCATTGAAATTAGTTCTAGAACTCCAGACGCATTAAAGGGTGGAAGCGTGCTGTCATATGACTGTTAGGTTCTGGATCTCAGTGGAGTGGTTGACACCCTTATGAATAATCGTGATACATTTCTTACTGGTCAGTTTTTACAAAAATATATTCGTAGTTGTGAACAAAAGTTTAATTACTTTAGAGCGAACTAAGTTAGCTAGGGAATGACCGATTTTACAAATTGGACAGAAGCAAACATTTTCCAGCATTTCTAGTGGTGGTGTGCATTGACAAAGGAAGGACAATAAAGCAAGGAGGTGTGGCTGTTAGCTGAAGGACAGCTGCTCCTCTCTGGACTACCTAGGATAGAATTGACCCAGGAAGTGCACAGTCCATGGCTCTGCAAGTACCTTGCTGGCTGAGGCAGAAAATCTCGAATTAATTGGAGGTGTCTCAGGTATTAGGAGGATTAGGGTTCACGATTGATAACGACAGTTCAAAGGCAGCATTATGCAGATGGGAGTAGGTTTAGACATGAATTTAGAAAACTGCTGTCTGTCTTTATGAATAAGTTGGAGTCTTCTGTGAGATGTCCTAGCTGATCTGGGAGATCTTAGGAGGAAATGACTGCACTTTGCTTTTTTCTTTGGGACTGTTTGTCTCTAGGTTGGGAGGAGTAGTGAATGAGTCCCATGCATTTCCCAGGTATTTGGTGGTACTCAGCTCTTAGAGGATCTGACCTTCAGCCTCAGTCTTTCATTGGCCTCACACCAGACTTTATATTATTAACTGGGGTCCACACCTGAGTTGACCCTTTGTAAAATATGAAGATCTTTGATCTTCTNGGAGTCTCTGAATATAGATGTGAGGTCATTATTTTAGGAAAGTTCATCCTGGAGGCCAAGTGGGAAAGGATGGATGCTGGTTTCTATCCTGACTCTGTCCTGGAGTNCAGTTTAGGCAGGAGCTTCTAGTTAATTCTAACTTGGGGTTCCCCCCCCCTCTTATTTTGAGTCAGAGTTTCTCTGTGAAACAGTCTGGCCTCTAACTCATAGAAATCCGCCTGCCTCCTGAGTGCTGGGATTAAAGGNGTGCACCACCACTGCTGGACTTCCTTTTTCTCTTCTTTTCCCCTTCTCCCCCTACATGGTTCTTTGGAGAGGGTTCCAGTGAAATAAATGTGTTACGTTGAGCGGGCAGTTTGGAAGCAAATGGTCCTTAAAACTTTTTCTTCCTATTTCTTACTTTTACAGCCATGGATCTGGAGGCTGTCTGTAAACGCTCGGCATGCCATGCCAAGCCCCAGGGGCTNGTTCTCCAGTATGGGACTGCTGGATTTCGGACAAATGCCCAACATCTCGATCATATTATGTTTCGAATGGGATTACTAGCCGTCCTGAGGTCAAAGCAGACAAGGTCCACCATTGGAGTCATGGTTACGGCTTCACACAATCCNGAGGTAACGAGTTGGTGTCCTTATTTACAACGCTGAGCCCTAATGTCTCAGCACTTTGAACCAAAGTCCACATTCTCATGCTGGGAGTTGTGCCTCTTTATTTCTGTGCTCCTGGTTTGGAACAACTCTNGGGGCAGCCATCCAGCTGAACTGGGTGTGGAGGGAATGAAATTATTTTTTGGAGAGTGTCCAGATTAGAGAAATAACAGAATGTCCTTCCCAGTTTGGATGGAGACATTATCAGTAATGCTAGTGTCACAAGGAACTGAAGAGGTAATGCAAGGGGAACAGCTGCTGGTGCCTGGCATTGGTGCCAGTGGTACCCAGGGCATTTGCTCAGCTATCAGTTGGAGGAATGACAGCCAAGCTTCTTCCTCTAGTCACTTCCATTGTGTGCTCCCTTTAAGGCTTGTTTCTCTTTTAGGAAGACAATGGTGTAAAATTGATTGATCCTTTGGGGGAAATGTTGGCCCCTTCCTGGGAGGAGCATGCTACCTGTCTGGCCAGTGCTGAGGAGCAGGATATGCCTAGAGTGCTTACTGCCATCATGGAGAAAGAAGCCGTGGATCCACAGCAAGCTGCCTTCGTAGTTATTGGCAGAGACACCAGGTGATGATCAGAGTTGCCTGTGCCAAGGGCAGATAACTATGAGGGATCGCATCTGTTTTCATGCCCAAGGCCAGAGGGAAGGAGTAGGAGAGGCTTAGTCCACACCCCGCTGTCCTTTGGCCTTTTTAAGTGGCACATGGTGGCTAAGTCTGGGTTTAGAGTCACCCTCATTTTAACTTTTACATAATTTGAGCAGGTTTCATAGTCTTTGGGAACTTCCATCCCAGGGCTGATGATAAAGCAGCAGTTTTGTGAGCGTTACATGAAATAATACGTACAAAATTGATGTTTCTTTGCATGTTAGCAGCATTTATTTATTGTGACACTTTGTGGGTTATTTCTCCCATGCAGAGTCAGAGCACATAATTTTTAACAAACTATACTTAGAGGTTTGGTTTCTAATTTGTTACTGGTTCACATCTTCTGTCATTTCTTCATTGAGGAATTTACTGGAAACAGCATTTTATAGTCTGTGTATTTGTCACGTTCAGCAGCTTTTGCCTTTACAAAAGCATACTTTTTTGCAATGTTGGGTTAAATGTGTACTTTGAAACAGTAGTTGTTGTAGAATATTATTTTAACTGGGCAAAGATGTGTTACATTTGTTTACGTTGCAGAATATTACTTTAACTATGTAGAGGTGTGTTATTTTTGTTTATGTTGCATTTGTTTAATTATGTAAAGACATGTTGCATTTGTTTTTCCTTGCCTGCCTAAGGCACCTGATTGGTCTAATAAAGAGCTGAACAGCCAATAGCTAGACAAAGGATAGGCGGGGCTGGCGGGCAAAGAGAATAATTAAGAGGAGAAATCTAGGCTGGGGAGAGAAGGAAGGAATGAAAAAAAGAAGGAGAATGAGAGAAGAAGGAAAGAAGGAGGGATACCCCNGGGGCAAGAAGCCAGGCAGACAGAGAAGCAGTGAAAGTAAGATAGACAGACGGAAGGTAATAAGCCCCGAGGCAAAAGGTAGATGAAGAGAAACAGGTTAACTAAAGTNAAAAGGGCTCACCAGAAAAAAGCTAAGCTAAGGCCAAGCATTCATAACTATTAATAAGTCTCTGTGTCATGATTTGGGAGCTGGTTGGTGACCTAAAAGAAAAAGCCTGGTACAGGTAGTCATTTTCTCTTTTATGCAAGTTCTGGCTTCATCTAAGTCTTCTTTCTAAGCTACACCTTCTCATTTTCTGGATAGCTTGGGCTTTGTTTTTACCCTGTGCTGTGTTACTAGGTTTCGCAAAAACTACTTACTCATTAGGTCCATAGGCAGCAGAAATAGCTGCTTGATTTATGCCCTCAAGTCAGTTATTATCCTAGTACTGTGTTTGGCTCATACCTGTAGTTATATAATGATTCACTTACTTTTCAGATAGATGAGTAATTTGTTCTGATTTTATAAAATGAAAACTAGGCTCTATGCTCTCAAAAGTTTAAGACCCCAAAATCCTACACCACTGTGTGCATTCAGTATTGATTGTTGCTATTATTAACTAAGATGCATATTGCTATCGTCAAACTAGGAAATGTTTTGGGTATAAGTTAGGGTATACTTTATAACTTTTAAAATATTCTTATTATTGCTTGTGTGTGTGTGTGTGTGTGTGTGCTTAAGAAGGTTAGGGAGTATCTGGTCTCCTTGAGCTGGAGTTACAGGCAGTTGTGAGCTGCCTATGTTGGGAGTCCTCATGTCCTCTGCAAGAACAATGCACTTTTAACTACTGAGCTCTCTCTCCAGCCCTCCTTTATATCCCTCCCCACTTTTTCCTTTCCTTGCCAGTACAGGGTATTGAACCCAGGGCTTTGTGTATATTAGAAAGACACACTTGTACTAAGCTATAGTCCTAGATCCCTTTTTAATTCTGATATAGCCACACAAATTTACCCAGGCTGGCCTTGAGCTCACTCTATGCAGGTGTTGAACCTAGTGATCCTCCTGCCTCAGCTTCTCAAGTGGGTGGGAGGAATTAGAGGTCTGCATCAGCAAACCTGGCTCTTTGTATCTAGTTTGTAAATTTAAAGGCCCAAATTTTCTCAGAAGTCACCTGTGCAAAGNATCCTGGGAAAATAATTATAGTTCACCCTGTGTTTTTGCCAGAGTTGATAGCTTTCAGGTTCATTGAACATGTTATTTTGAAATTGTAAGCACACACTCCTCAATTTGCTTTCCCGTTTACTAACTCTCCTTTCTTTCTTTTCTTTCACAGGCCCAGTAGTGAGAAACTTTCACAGTCTGTAATAGATGGTGTGACTGTTTTAGGAGGTCAATTTCATGGTATGTAGTTTTAAGTTAATCATCAAGAAATTGTTTGTTAAATTTAAAAAGTAACACATACCTAAAATTTGGAAATAACAAACAATAAAAGTTAAGAAATTAGTTCCTAGATAAACTTTTAAAACATTGCAGGTATTTCAGGGAAGGCATATGAGTTCACACATGGGGCAGAGCATATTAAAATCTTTTCCGCTTGTGACCCCTTTTGCCTAATATATTTTCCACAACACCTGGTATGCAGGTATCTAAAATCACAAGTCCAATGTTTGCTGATCATAAATCATAAAGAAACTTATTAAAAATAATTCTTATTTATACATAGAATTTTACCACTTTTAAAGGATGAAAGCAAATTCACATACTAATTAGATGGGTGTGCTTATTTTTTACACAGAGACTTCAAACTTGGCTGAATATTTGACACTGTAGGACATGGAGCACTGTCAACATTTTCCAGAATTTATAAGCATTTTTATTATATAATTGTCAATGCTGAGAATGCTGCTTGGCCTTGGTGCATAGCAGAAATATGTTTAGGCCTATTGCAGAAATGGTTGTACATCCTGTTCTGATTTGAGATGTGCTTGCTGTCACTGATTGCTCACCTGGTCAGTCCTTAGTCTGCTCTAGGTGGGTCTCTTTATGTTTGNTCAGGGTGCTGTCTCCTATGCTCACCTGAAT
This sequence comes from Neotoma lepida, assembly GCA_001675575.1. NCBI lineage: Eukaryota > Metazoa > Chordata > Mammalia > Rodentia > Cricetidae > Neotoma > Neotoma lepida. Next base: position 21,759 of record LZPO01035443.1, on the reverse strand, counting down.
TCAGATTGCTGGATCCTCTGGATAATTAGAGATCCTGCAGTGTTGGGTTAAGATGCAGAGAGCCTGAGGTGCAGTGTGTGTAGTNTGGATTGACAATCTTTTTGATTTTTTTGCACGTGTGTACCCAAGCCCCTTGACAGTCATTGTTCTAGGAAGAAAGTAAGTGGTCTGTGACCAAAACACAAGAACTTCAATTTCAGTGCTTTTCACCATAGGTTATGCCCTTACAGCTCTCCACACTGTGACAGTTTTCTCTTTACCCTTCTACTTGCTTAGACACATTCCTTCTTGGTCGTCTGTGCTACTTGTTTTCTGTCCCTTTTGATAAGGGCTCCTTGGTTGGTCCCCACATCCTGTCAGGATGCACATGTAGATAATGGAGATGCTCATCTCAGTCAGCGGTGCTTCATCCATCTATGCCATTGAACAAGCGCAGTGATGTGAGTTATGTTTCACCAAGTTGGTTCCCTGGCCCCACTCCTAGGCCTGTTCTGCTCAATGTACAAATTGGGCTGAGTGAGACTTCACTTCGAGCCTTGGCCCAGTTTGCATTCACATTGCCAGACCCATTTTTCTATCATCCCAGAGTGGTTGATCTGTCTCTAATCTATTCTGTTTCTAATCTATTCTGTTTCCAAATGAATCACTTCTAGTGTGTTAAAAATAGAAAAATTTGAGTGATTTTTTTTTTAACACCTTGCTTATCTCCTTTCAGCTATTTCGAGGAGGTTAATGGAATTGTCATTTAGGGAGGGCAGTAAGACTAGGGAGATGAGCAGGGGTCAAATAACTTCAAAAATGAGGACTTGGATTGTGTCCCAGGTGCAGCGGGGCCCAGTTAAGGGATTTTATGCACAAGAATAATGTGGCCATTTTTACTTTAAGCCACCACTTGCTTAAAGAGAAGGGAGTTGGGGAAAAAAATGAGGGCATGTGCAGTGTGCTTTGTGTAGGAGTGATTAAAGACATGGGCAATGAAAAATCCTTGAGCTGTTCTTGAATTCAAAGGATTTGGGGATTTGTTTAAGGCTAGAGCTCTGAAAAATAACTTTTNGGTTTCAGTTAGGGGNTGGGAAGATACTTTTTTTTGAGTGTGTGTAACAGTTACATAGTGTGCCTGTTAGTCTTTGTCACCTGAGAAGAGGGGANGAACCTCATTGGAGAATTAACTCCATCAGATTGGCCTTTGGCCATGGCTGCAGGGCCTTTTCTTGACTGCTAATCAGTATGGGCGAGGCCCAGCCCATTGTGGGCTACCATTCTAGTGCAGGAAGGCCTGGGCTCTGTAGAAAGGAGAGCTGAGAAAGCCATGGAGAGCAATCCTGAGGCAGCAGCACTCCTCCATGGTCTCTGCTTCAGCTCCTGCCCAGAGCTCCTGCCCTGGCCTCCCTCCACAGTGGATCCTTCCCTCCCCAAGTTGCTTTTGGCCATGGTGTTTGCTATAGCAACAGAAAGCAAAGGAGTACACTTTGTATTTGGTAATTTCAATATTGCTNTCAAAATCCTTTAGCATGTCTTTAGAATAATTTACTTTATCTTGAACCATTTCCATTTAATGAACTTAGGTGATTACTCATTTTTCNACACCTCCTCTCAAATCCTTACACCAGAGTGACTGGCCCCTGGAGCCCTTCTGTTGTGTGGCTGAAGACCCAGGACCTTTAAATGTTCCTTTGCCCCTCTGCAAACTCTTCCTTTGAGTTTTCATCTAGCTCAGTAGTTCTCAACCCTTGGGGGTCACATATCAGATACCCTGCATATCAGATACCCTGCATATCAGATATTTACATTACAATTCATAACAGTGGCAAAATTAGTTGCGATGTAGCAGTGAAATAATTGTATGATTGGGGGTCACCATAACACAAGGAACTGTATTAAAGGGTTGCAGCATTAGGAAGGTTGAGAACCATTGAGCTCATCCCTGGCATTCATCTCTCTTGCTTCTTGCTCCTGGTGTTCTGTGTCCAGCTCTGTTTGAAAGGCAGCAGTTTGTTTCCTTGGGAAGTTATTTGTGGAACATTTATTAAGATGTCTGACAAACATACTCTTTTGGCAAAGTTTAGTGTTCTGCCAGGCAGGCACCTTGGCCACTGCCTGATTGGGTCTGCTTTAGTTCGTTAGTGACTGGGGTCTTTTGGACTCTGGCGATGTACAGTGGGACAGCAGTGCCATACAAGGCATTGTATGTCTCCATACATTGTGCTTGTGGAGACAGCTCCTGAAGTCTTCATTCAGGTCTCCTCGCTGCTGAGACACTGCAGGGAGTGCAGACTTGGGGTGATAATGCATCCTTATAATGTGAATGAGGCTTGAACATTATGAAGGGCTATTCTTCCTCTGGGTCCCTCATCTTATCCAGTGTGGACTTGTGTTCCTGCTCTACTTGTGCTTAGAGCGATGTCCTCAAGGACGCTTTCAGCCCTGCTCCTGGGAGTCACATAGACATAGGCCTGATGATTCCTCCCAAGTGGTGAGGAGTTCCTTTCAAAGAGAGTGGCCCTCTTCCCCTCTCCCTTGTCTATTTATTTATTTATTTATTTAGAGACTCAAACTCAGAGATTCACCTGCTTCTGCCTCTTAGGTGCTGGGATTAAAGGTGTGTGTTGCCACACTGGCTGACATTTTTCTCTTACCCTGTAATTTTGGTGGTTTTTTAGGATCGTTCATTTGAATTTTATCTGTAACCTATTTTAAATGATTAATTTTTTGCTATTATTGGTAGTTTACAATTCTTTTAGAATTATGCAACATGTCCTTATAATAACACTGTTATGGGACTGGGGTCGTTCAGAAGTACANCAGTCTGACCATGAATAAATTTTAAGCAAAGAAGAGGCTTTATTCAGATCCTGGCACCAAGTCCACGCCTGAGATTCAGGACTAAGGTGTAGTGCAGAGTCACGTTAGTCAGGGGCTTCTAAAGGCAACACTCACGAGGCTGTGCACGTCACACCNTCATACATCCTGATGCACTTCCTGCCTAAGTGTAATCAAGCATGCATCCTGTCTATATGCAATCAGGGCAAGCAAATTTGTTTACAGAAATAGTTTGTTATCATACATGAACAACATTTTTGTAAAAATTGTTCAAGACCAGGGGCTGGAGAGATGGCTCCAAGGTTAAGAGCACTGGCTGCTCTTCCAGAGGTCCTGAGTTCAATTCCCGTCAACCACTTGGTGGCTCACAACCATCTGTAATGAGATCTGGTGCCCTGCATGCATGCCTGAACACAGAACACTGTATACATAATAAATAAATATTTAAAAAAAAGAATTTTCAAGACTAGGGAATTACAAGAACAGCCCCCAGCACTCTGGGAAGTTATTGTGTCCTTGGGAAGGTGGAGCCTACAGGTTAGAGGCATTTTTGTTTTATAGCTCTCTTAAGCACAGTAATTAAAACTTAAAACATAATGTTAGCCATCACAATGCCAGGGATATTTGTGCATTTGG
>LZPO01035443.1:0-10629 GCA_001675575.1 Neotoma lepida | reverse complement strand
AGCAAGATGAGATAGCTGTACTGAGAAAAGGTACCAAGCCATGTGGCTAAATATAGATAAGAATTATGGGTTAATTTAAGTGTAAGAGCTAGTTAGTAATAAGCCTGAGGTACCAGCTGAGCATTTATAATTTATATTAAGCCTAGAGTCAATTATTTGGGGAAGTGGCTGCTGGGTATTTGGGAGTTGTTGGTAGGACATAAACTTCTACTTATAGTCCATAAGGTTTCTGTTGAATCTGCTCAACTTTACTCATAGAAAAAAATGTGTATGTCTGTTCAGTAAAAATTTATTTACAAAAACCAGATGACCACCCTGTATCTTATTTTACCAAGAAGTACCCATTTCCTCAAGTGATTGAGCACTAACGTCAATATTAGCCTCTTTAGAGCTATNAAAGGATGGGTATGGCACTTCAAAACAAAGGAATGTATATGGTAAAAGTATCTGACCCTGTCTGCTATACTGGTGACTGCAATAAACTCTGATGTTGCCTATTACATATCCTTTAACAGTACCTGCTGCACAGAGTTCAAGAAGTGAGCTGGGGAACAGTGAGCTCATATGTATTCAGTTTTTTTGTCAAAGTGGTATCTTTTTAATTAGCNTTATAATCCATAAAGTTTTCCTTAGTAACCCTTTGTGCTGTTTTGATCTTAACATTTATAGCAGACATCAAGCTGCCATTATTTTTCTGTTCAGTTTCTCCAGATTGACTAGGACTGAAAGGTGATCTGGAGTTTGTGACTGACTTCATATGCTTCTGCTGCAGGCACTGTTTAGTGAAGCAGTTGAAGTGAAGATAAAAAGACTAGCACAAGAATTAGAAGATGAGAAAGGAAAAGCTGCCAAGATGCTTGCAAGCATAATCGACTTGTTCAACCAGGTTAGAACTGGTGAGGTGGAGGCTCTGAGTTACCTTAACATCGGTCAAAACATGGAACAAAGAGTTACATAAAAATTGGATAAGTCCTGGCTTGGTGGTTTGCTTATAACAGTGGTGCCCACAGTTGAGACTTGCACTAGAAATGGAACATTTTTTATATGCTTCCTTTTCTTGATATTTTATCAGGAAATGTTGAAGTGTTCAAGTATACTTAGTAGCTACTAAGTTATGTATTTTGTGTGTTTAGCTAACTTTTCAAAGGCAACTTTGGGAAAATACTGTAACATTTACATGTTTGAGCAAGGTACATGTGAGTCCGACAGTTGAAGCTGCAGTACTGCTATGGAAGAGCAACAACCAAGTCAGGAAAAGCAGGGGATCCGAGTGTCTGATGTGGATCAGACATTTTCTCCATCTTTCTTTATAATCACAGCAGTAATGCAGGAAGCAAGGTTATAATTTCCATTTTACAAATGAAACACAAGCTTAGAGTTTGAGTTTGGCTCTAACTTCAAGTGTATCTTAACCAAAGCTTATTTTCTCTATTAGTACCATCATCACGAAATCTAAGAGGAGATCTAGTGAAAGAATTTGAGTCATAGGATGTCAGGGCCAAATCTTTATCCAGTCTAGATGTTTCTCCTGAGCTGGTTTAATCAACTTGGNGTACAGGTCATTGTTACCTTCCGCNGTTATGTGCATCTCCTTAGTGTTCATGTTATTCATTCACTGTCTTGTTACTGATGCATGGGCAGGACAGCTTGACTTTCTGGAATGCACAGCATTCATGTGGGGTTTCTGTAAGGGTGGCTTATATGCTTTGTTTCCCCAACCTTGCAGGCAGCTGGAGATGCTATCTCTGACATGTTGGTGATTGAGGCTATCCTGGCTCTGAAGGGCCTGACGGTGCAGCAGTGGGATGCTATTTATGTTGATCTTCCTAACAGACAGCTCAAAGTTAAGGTGAAGAGACCATGAAACCACCTTTCAGAATGTACTCTTCTTCCTGTCTTCCCACACCAAGTGTTTCTGGAGTGGGTTTTATTTCTGTCTGTATGTACACTCTACTTAGAAAGAAGGCCTTATAATACCTGCTTTACTTACACTTTAAAAAATAACCTATTCTCTACTTCCACTTTATGATAAAGAATGGTATTGTATGAATATGCATCATTTAAAAAATATGAACAAAATGACAAAAATTATGTAACTAGCTTAAATAGGCTTCTGCTTTCCTGCTCATTTTTCACAGCCCAGACCATACTATTTTGAAGCAAAACCAAGATTGATAATTTTATTATTTTAATCGAAAATGTTGCTTCAGAATTAACTTTTAGTTCATATAATACTTAAATTTTTTCATTCTTTTTTTGAGACTTAAGCCTCACAGTTTTTACCCACCTGGCTGAGTCCCCTGATGACAGACCATAGTACTTTCCAGAGCTAGATGTAAATCATAGAGTCTGTGGACNCAAAGGGAGAAAATTCTCCAAAGGCATTTCACATGAATGGCTATTTGATTTGTACCAGTCTAAACATTCTCCAGTAGAATTTGTTGAAAGATAATTAGGAATATTAAAGCCAGAGTTCATAGAAATAGCTACGAGTATCTGGATTTGCTTTTGGCATATTTAGAAGACTCTTACCTCAGCTCTATCATATAATAGCTTGCCACAAGCTATTATAAAGTAATTTGATCAGAAACTACTGGGGTCAGACAATAGTTATTGACCATTATTTTATTGGTAGCTCTGTGACAGTGTGTAGAAATGTTCTGTTTGGCTAAAGGTAAATTTTTATATGCTGAAGAATTTTTCTTAATTAGCTGTATAAATGTTAAAAATGCTACATGGCTTTAGCTAAATAAAACAGGAAATTTTATTGCAGTTTCTCCTCACTACTCTGGTGTTTCACTGATGCACACTATAGTATACTCACTTGAAATACCAGGCTGTTACTCTGTGGGTGGGACTANTTTGAACAGAGAGTCTAACATAATAACAGATAGGAATGTCTGTGCTCAGGTTGCAGACAGGAGAGTTATTAACACNACTGATGCTGAAAGACAAGCAGTCACTCCGCCAGGACTCCAAGAAGCAATCAATGACCTGGTGAAGAAGTACAAGCTTGCCCGAGCTTTTGTCCGACCCTCTGGTACAGAAGACATTGTCCGAGTATATGCAGAAGCAGACTCACAAGTAAGCCGGGGACAGGGGAGAAGAAATCACTGTTTAGTTGTGTTTGGAATCTCACTTTAAGATTAAGATTGAATGCACTGGGAGGTATAGAGTTACACAGTTTCACACCCCCTTTAATTTGTTCCCAAACAGTTCTTTATTGTGGATTCTTGAGGGTGTGATGTTCTGGCTATGCAGGAGTATCTAATAAATCCTTTGTTTGACACATGCTAATTTTAATGTATTATAGATTATTCTTTTCCCTTTAAAACTGTAGTCCTGTGAGTGAGTTTGTGGAAGCAGCCAGTTTTAGTATTTCCAAAGCAACTGGTAATGCTTGCTTTTCTTTCTGGACTTTAGAATTGCTTTTCAAGTTTTTCTTTAAATGACATTCTTACTCTACCTGTATTTTCTGCAATTTTATCATTTGCCCTTTATATATACTGTGATTGAATGGGGACTCCGGAAACATCACCAGTTACTTTTTTATTTTTTTAAAGATTTATTTATTATGTATACAGAAGGGGGCGCCAGATCTCATTACAGATGGTTGTGAGCCACCATGTGGTTGCTGGGAATTGAACTCAGGACCTCTGGAAGAACAGTCAGTGNTCTTAACCTCTGAACCATCTCTTCAGCCCTCAGTTACTTTTTAAGAAGACAATGGGTATCTCAGATGGAAATCCTAAGAATTACTTATTCTTAGCAGTTGTAATCTTCCTGATTTTAAAGGGGCTTGGTTACTTAATTTTGGAAAAATTTTATAAACTGAATTGAAAACTTATTAAGAATCCAACTCACTTTCTATTTATTTATGAGCTTTGGAACTTATTACTGAAAGATGAAAAAGGTTATTTGACTACCTCTGAAACAGAATCAGGAGCATCCTCCCCTGACTAGCCAGCNATGGATGGCAGGTGCTGTCTCTCACCTAATCTCTTATTGTGATTTGCAGGAAAGTGCAGATAGGCTTGCATATGAAGTGAGTTTGGTGGTGTTTCAGCTGGCTGGAGGCATTGGAGAAAGGCCACAACCATCTTTCTGAAGATAACTTTTATATTCTTGAAAAAATGGACTTTTATACAACTATTGACCATACTGGCAGTACCAAGGCATTTGTAATCATAACATTACAAATGTACTCTAATGGACTTAGATCTGTTTAGATCTAAATTTAGATCACTACCAGGAAAAAGAAAAAACAACAACAACAAAAAAAAACGGTTTAGAAGCTGGTAAATCTTAGACTTGGTAATGAAGCTCATCTCTGATTTTAATCTGTATNAAGTTCTAATAGTTTGAGTGTCATTAATTTTACAGTGTATGCAGGGTGTTGGGAAATTAAATTTTATTACTTACTAACTCCTTGCAATGCCTTTGTGATTACTTACCTAAAGCAACATGTTTTGCAGCAGTGACCTACCTGATTCAGATGGGGAAGAGTGGAGACTTTATATAAACCAGTTTTCCATGGCAGACTTTAAAGTAAGAAATGACAGACTTGTTTGTGTAGCAGCATCAGAACTGGCAGGTGGCCCATCTTTCTTTGCACTGACAGAGGCCTGTGCTGTACTCACTAGGATGTGTGGCCCAGGCTTCAGCTACTCTTGAGTGCTCAGGGAAGGAATATGAAGGGACAGCTCCATCTAATACATGAAGTCTTTGACGGCAAAGTCACCATTCTGATACTAGGATGTTGTTAACCACAGAAAGAAGAAAAAAAAACAATTGAAATGAAATGAGACTTGAAACCATCAGGGAAAAAAAAACCCATGGTGTATATTTTGCAGGTTTAAGACAACTCAAGACAGTGAAACAATGGACTATATATGCATATATAGACCTCTCGTAGGCACCATCATCAGTATGAACCAACTATATTTAAACTTGATTCAGGCCACATTCAGACATAAGCTCTTATTTACAAATATTTAAATTAAATACAACCTGAAGAGTGTTTTGTTACATATATATATAAAAGAAAAAGAAACTATACAACTCAGAGAGCAGTGTGTTTTAAATAATTACATTTCCATTGAGGCTTTAGGGAATCACTGGTGGTGGTCAAGTTTTTATGACTCCTTCCAGGAAATCCTTTTCTATCATCTCTTCAATTTTTTGCCTGGCTTTGCTGGAAAATGCTTTGTGGTTCTCCAGTTTCATGTCCTTGTTTGGGAAGGAGTTTGAGTAGAGGACGGGACTCCCTGAGTGTCCCCCGCACCGGCTTGTGACTTTGCTATTGAAGACTTGGCTGAGGACATTGAAGAAGGGCAGAAGCTGCTCCATGCTGCGCATGGTGCAAAGGGTAAGTAGCAAGTGCCCAGGTTCCCAGCCTAGTGTCCTCCCCGAGCTGTCTTCTTCTGGATTCTTCTGCAGAGACAAAAAGAGAGTTGTTACTAGCAGGTGAAGTCTATGTTATGTTGAAATGGATAGAAATGCCAGCATCAAGTCTTTGTTCCAGACTTGATGAAAACCACTGCTGCTGAAGCCTTTTCTTGACATTAGCTAGTTTCCTATCACTTCACTACCTTTGTAGTAGTTTTCAACTGGATTGCAGAGGTGACTTTAGTTTAAATGATCTGTGACAAAGNTGAGGAGTTCGGCCCATAGCTTGTCACACACTTTACTGATGATAAATTAATCAATTTATGGCCCAAATTTGCCATAGGTGGTTATGGAGAGCTGCTGGTAGCAAAAGACCATGGGAATATACAACAGTGGCAACTAGAGTTCAGAATCTGGTCAACCTATCAGAACCAAGAGTTCTGCTGGAGGAAACCTTCACGCAAGGCGTTATGGAATTACTACTGCCTTTTGTATGAATTGGCTGTTTCTTGTTGTAAACTTCTTGTGCAATAACAGCTATAATATCTCCCCATTTACTGTGCATTTCCATGTTATGTGTACATGTAATCTCTTGATTACATCTCAATCTTATGGGCACACATAATTGTAGATAGTCTAGAAGGTAGTTTCTTACTTAACTGTATAATTTTTATGAATAGAAACATACTTAAATATTTCTATACCAGTTTTTAATGGAAGATTTTAGGCTCAGTAGACTAATTATGTACAGGTACTGAGATTCAGGTGATTAACAGAAAAAAGGCTGTTAACTGACTAACCATGTCTGGATATTATTAATCACATAAAATAGTACATGTATTCTTTGCCTTTTCCTTAAATCCCTCATTGGTTTAATTTCTTCCCTTGTAACCCTTGTAGCTATCCCTTTAGGAGATAGCCAGAACTTTTTACAACCTACAGCTGATGCCAGTCACCAATAAAGCTGACCAAGTCTTTGCCAAGTATGACTCTTATCAGAATACTTGTCCCTGAGAGTTTATTTTGTAGTTTTTACTAACAAGTTGTTAGTAAATATGTGTGTGTGTGTGTGTGTATGCTAAAGGGCAGAACAAAGGGGGGAAAAAGATGAGAACGAAGTAGGAAAGAACTAGATAGAATAATGAGGCAACAGCAGAAGGGACAGAGAGGAGCAAAGTATGAGTACAGAAAAGAAGCTGTGTAGACAGAATTGATTTAGAAGAAAAAAGTGANTGGATTAGAGAACTCAGTGTGCTTAGATTCTTTCAATATCCCTAAGTTTAGATANTCAGCTGGTTGCTAGTTTCTTTCACAGACCCTGGAAGAAAACAAATAGGGGCTGAAACTCATTTNTTTTCGATTGTTGTAAAAAGGTGCTTACAGGGTTCAAAACTGAATAATTACTGTCAGTACACAGAGAAATGAGGGGTTGGGCTAGACACAGGAGGGAAGCTGGACCTTGAGTGAGAGGATCCNGGCTAGCCCAGTTCTGCCTTTTACTTACTGTGCTGCACCTGTGCAAGACACACAGTGTTCTTGCTGATGATATGACAAACTTTTCTTTTGCAGCCAGGAAGTCAAATGAGAATGTATGTAAAAACTGTTCCCTAAATACCAACACCAATAATTTCTATATATTAAGATATAGAGCTACTTTAAGTTGGATGTGGCAACACATGCTTATAATCCTAGCAACTTGGGAAGACTTTGAGTTCAAGATTANAAGATCTTGTCTCAAAAACTGCAATAAATGATACTGGTTTCTTGGCTACTTCATGAACTCAACTAAGTGACACCAACAGCTATGTGTAGTCTTCCCACAGAANGGGCTGAGTGAACTGAAGGTGTTACCACTTGCAAAATCACATATATTACAGCATGAGGAGAAAAAAATGAAAATAGAGAAACAGGAAGGACAGTTAAGTGTGTCATTCACAAATGGAGTTCTCTCTTCTAAATTTGGATGTTACTAAGAAAGTGACTTTATCTGGTATTTTGTTGTTAGTTTTCTAATGTGAGCCCAACGTTATTTATTTATTATGGTAAGGATAAAATCCTGGGCCTTGTGGAGGTCAAAAGCATTTTGCCACCAAGCTACACCATCAGTCAGCCCTTTGCTTTAAAATCTGAAGGAAAACAGGTATGTTACAGTAGAAAATGCCATGTGTGAGCAAGAAAAGATTTAAAAATGGGAAATAGCTGTCATCTAGTTTATTAGCAATGATTTAGCCTCCAATCTGGATTAAAGGATAAAAAGGGACTTTCATATCACTAAATGCTATCACACAGTTCTTCCCTTACCATATAGCTTCTAGTCCCCTAAAAAAAAAAAAATCAAACTGCAACTAAATGTCAAGCAAAGGGTGGATAAAGATAAATTTACCCTCAAGGGAAGTAAATGCTGTTTACACCCTCTAATAGCTCATTTTGAAATATAAGAGAATCATGGTATAATGATTTTTTATATTTCTATGGAGATTTTTCTTAAAAGAGGGATCCCCTGCCCTGGCCCCGAGCTCTTAACTAAGAAAAGAACACACGTTTCAGCATTTTTTTTTTTTTTCCTGTTCTCAGGTATCTGTCCTCAGTACTAAATAACAAAACATCTCCAGACCAACTTGTTTTGACTCCACAAGTCTACACATGGAGAGCAGCTTCCTTCCTGTTTACCTCTCTTGTAGCTGTGGCTGCCATATCACAAGCATCAGTAGCCACCCTCACCTGATGCTTGGCCATCTCCATCCCCTCCAAAATCTTAAAGTCCTCCTCGTCCTGTGGAAGGAAAGAGAACTCATAGCCTTTGTTCTAGTGAAAAGTGTTTGGCCATGAAGGCCTTGTTTAAAGGATCTGGATGGGTAGACACTTTCCAGTACAAAGAGCTGTCTTTTCTGTGGGTCCATTTCTGGGCAAAGGGAGAATTCTCATTACTAATGATATGTGGATGGCCAAGGGCATGGGCCTAGAGTCCCATGAACGTTCACTGCATCCAGATTCATGATTTCCCCCCACATTCTGTGATAGAAAAGTCAAAGTTCTGTTCTGAAATCCTGGATCACACTTTGGTCCTCAAGTCTGTCCTTTTATTTGGCTCCTAAAGAAGCAAGTTCCTCATATCCTGTTAGTAAAGCTTCTAATCACTTTCTTCCTTCTTGCTCTGTAGAGAATCAAATACAGATTCACTGCTGCAAGACAAAATACGTGAGCACATGCAGACTGGTCTCGCAGTCCACCCGATCAACCTCCAGACTACATGTACTGGAAAGATTCTGAACTAAAACNATGACAGATGTGATTAACAAAGGCCCAATGATGAAAAAGCCATTTCATCACCTTTCTGCTTCAGGGCAGAGACTGGCAGGTTAGCCTTATGCTTAGTCAAAAAGGGCATAGGCCATGCTCTAAACCATAGCATTTATCTTCCCACACCTTGTTTATGGGACAGGTTTCTGGTAGTTCTCATTTTCTCCTTGATTTCCACCACATATATGGTTTTTAAAATTTTTTTTTTAGACATTTGTATATTTTTGCGTCCCTTTACTACTTTTCTAATAGTCACATTTTAGTAGACTCAATTCTCAGTGTGTTTTTAAATTTGCAGGAGTGGGGTGGATATACAAAATTGAGACCTGGCATAACAAGAGCTATAGAAAGAGGAATATTATTAAAGGTTAAGCACTGTTTTGGAAAAATCTTTTGATTCAGTTAAGAGTGGTGCTGTGTCAGGTCATGGGATGTACCTCTAGGTTAAAATGTAGGAAAGTAACAAATATCCACTTAGCCACATTTCAGCATGTGTACTTGATGTTACATGGACAAAGAATGGTTCTGTGCTTGTGAATCCCTTATTCTGACTGAAGTCTATCTAGCTAATTCAGTGTTGATGANATAGTTCTGTCAAGTTTATTAAATGTAAAATGTGTGATCTTTTCATCCTCTGATTGTTCCTTTTGAAACCATCCTGACAGATGTGTTCCTCAAACCCCTTCTAGTTCTGTGCTCTCAATCAGCTCACATGTCATTTTCATNATGCCATCAACTTAACTACCCGGACATATTCTACTCTCAGGTTTGTCATAGGAACTTTCAGGTTCCAATGCTGTCACACATTTTGAAAAGAAGAAATTTATAAGTAACGTTATGAAAGATTTCCTCTNTCTTATAAAAATGAGTATGATAAACAGATACTTCTTAAAAATCAAAGGTGTTTTTAAAAGTTCATCAATCTTTAAAACCAAGAACTTATTTTCCAAATATCTCAACTTGATAATGCCCTTAGTTTTCCAAGAAACACTTAGTAGATGGNTCATGANTGCATTTAATATAGCACGGTTCAAGAATACACAGTAAAACACAGAACATGCAATAACATAGTAAGAACCCTCCTAAACTTTAGTACCTTTGCCCTTTTCCGAAGAAGTTTTGCAAGTCGAACAACATACGGCTTAAATTCTCGCTGATGTATGCCCTGCCTTCTGACCTCCAAGCCTGAGTCATCTGAAGCTTCGGGTATAAAGGCCCATCGGTACCTACCAGTAGAAGGACGCTGGTATTAATAAGACAAACCCTGTGCCATTGAAGATAAGCCATGTAATTTAGTACAAAGAACATGGCCCCAACATATGCAAACTCAAGTGACAGCTAAGTCAAAGCTGGGAGCATTGTCATTTACCTAGAGTTTGTGTTATCAGTAAAAGTAGAATTCACCGTTTCAAGCTGGCTCACCCTTTTAATTTCAGCATTTGAGAGGCAGAGGCAGGTGGATATCTGAGTAAGAGGCCAGCCTGGTCTACAGAGTGAGTTCCTGGACAGCTAGAGCTATATAGAGAAACCCTGTCTNGAAAAACCAAAAAAAATTTACCACCATTTCAGAACAGTAAGATACTAGGACAGCTTGCANAGTACTCTAAACTGTTTTATCCCTGAGCAAAATCAGTATTTAAAAATGTTTTCTCTTCATAGACAAAGTATTTTTCAGATTGTGTTGCTGCAGTAACTGCCTCAAGCTTGCAATCCTCCCACCTCAGCCTCCTACTAACTGGTAGGCAGAAAGCTCAAAAGGAAACTGCTTTTGTATAGTTGTTTGTACGTTAACAAAGTCTAACTTGATTATTGGAACATGTAAAGTATACCAAAAGGAAGACTTTCCATCATAGGAACCATCAATGTAGCTAGACTCTTGTACTGTATCCTATAGAGTTCATGCATATTAAAGCACATATTCACATATGAACCTTCTCCCTT